>JAMALC010000209.1:5783-30286 GCA_023628275.1 Rhodotorula sp. M30-05A-2 | reverse complement strand
GGGTGACCGGCTGTGACCGACGTGCCCATTCTCAGCAAGTTCCAGTCCTACGTTTGTTCTAGATGTAATCTGGTGGGACAGGCTATTTGGTCAATGATCGATAGAAACACCGAAAGGATGACAAGCGCACCGTCACTGCCTCGAATTCTGCATTCAGATCTTCAGCTCCATCTGACAAAGCAGCAGCGCCCTCAGCGGTCGACGTTCGTCGTCGCATGGACGGTCCAGCGACATTGATGGGTCGCTGACGAGTCTCCCCTCCTCGATCTGCGGTTCCGCCGGTGAAGAGACTGGACAGCCGGTTCCAGGTCGCGCTTGCAGTGCCGTCTTGTAGGGTCGTTGATGCCACACGCTCTTGCACGCTTGGGACGAGACCGAACAGGCCGCTTGGTCGCCGGCTTGCGGTTTCCGGAGATGCAGTAGCCGGGCTGGTAAGCGCCGCCGCTGCTCCGTCTCGATCCGCCGACTTCGTGCGCATGACCGTGCTCGTGCCCGCTCCAGAGAGCCAGGCGTCAGAAACGGTCAGCGTCACCTCGCGCGGGCCATCACGCCCAGCCAACACTGACAAGACGCGGCTCGGGGGGGTAATGGGAGCCCCGTCGGGAGTCTGCAAGCGATAGTCGACGCGAGATGTCTTGTGTCCCACTGAGACCACCTTCCGCAAATCGATTTCGGTGACGAGGACATCTATAACGTTTGCGACCGTCATGTCTGCAGCGAGGTACAGGGTGTGCGTCATGCCGTCGGGGAATTGCGGTACGTGCATGAACCTGATCTGGACAGCATTCGGCAGGTAGACAAGGCGGAGGAGTGTTCGGGAGGCGTTCTTCGTCGGATCTGGCGGATCGCCGAGGATAGTCCGGATTGCTGTGTCCCGCGAGAGGACCCTTGTCGAGCGTTTCTTTGCTGGCGAACTTGACTTTGACGAAACTGATTGCTCGGTGCATTGGATCGCCCAGTCGGACAGCACCCTTGGCGCAGTTGGCGTCACACGCTTGAGCGTATCGCCGAGTGACAGCACGGCTTGCCTCACGAGCGCGGCCGAGTCTGCTTCGTCGTCGACTTCGACGAGGCCAGGTGGGGAAGCGCCGGAGAAGGACAAGCAGATCAGCATATCCAGCAGGATTGCCTGAAGTGAGAGGTGACAGCTCGAGAGCAGAGCAGCAAGCGGGAAAGCACGTCCTGAAGGGCCGTGCAGAAGAGAGGGCCGTGCGGGCGGATGCAGCATGAGTCGAGAGATGGGCCGAAGGGCGAAGGGCCACCCTTGAAGTGCCTCTCTACATATGCGAGATGATTATTTCGTTTCTACCTTCTAGCATCAAGGCTGCTTCAGCTCTACAATCTACGCGAAAGGATCATATGCGAGGGCGGCTTGTACAAGTGCGCCGGGATGTTCGCGCTCGAGAGTGAGCTCATGTGCCCATCGTTCCGTCGCGACCTCTTCGGCACCCTTCCGTTCGGCGGTCGCAGTAGTCCGACGCAAAAGGCGCGACGCCCAAGAAGGTATCCGAGGCGGGAAGAAGACGAGGAGGTACGTGATGAGGACATTCGAGATCGAGTATGCGACGAGAACGCCCAATGACCGCCACCGGTCGTCGTGCGAGATGTTGAGGGACCGCAAGAAATCGTCGCTGACCGACATCGGACAGAAGTGGCATAAGGAGGTCGACTGGGGATTAAGCACGGCGCCTGGTCGCGATTCGAGGTATTCGCCGAGGTACGCCTCGCATGTGAGCGGTTCCGGGACGCGGAAAGAGACCGTCTCGACGTCGGCGCACGAGACCGGTATGGAGTGCAGCAAGGCGCCGAGCATAGCACGGATGTAATGCTGGAAGGGCGAGACGTAGTAGAGCCAGCGGTAGTACCGCGGCATCTGGGCGTAAGAGATTAAGGAGCCGTTGAATGCCTCCATGGCGACGAGGAAGAAGGGGAGGAGGTTTGCGATGGTGCCGAGGGATTGCGACAGCGAGACGATCCAGAGCGCCCAGGTTGACTGCAAAGTGACCAGTCAACTTAAAGCGACGCGAGAAACTGGAACCCGATCCAGAGAGCTCACCTGGAACCAGAAGAAGATCTGGACGAGAAGGAAGGCAATTCCGATCGTGGACAGCTTGAGCGGGAAGCCGACTGTGCCACCCGAGTATCAGTAATAGTTCCGGTCTCGTGCAATCGCAACGCACTCGAAAAGGCTCACCGAGGAAGTACCACAGGACAAAGTACGTCGCAGCGCAAAGTATCGAATAAGGTATCTCGCTTACGAGTAGACTCGTGACGAATGCCACGCGACCGTAGATCCTGCTCGGCCTTTCGCGCGCCTCCCAGAGCGCCCGGAGGGAATGTACCTTGAAGATGATGGCGTTCATCCAGACAACGGGAACGAAGAGCAGCAAGAACACGCTGAACATGCGGTTCTGGAACGAAACAATGGTGTGTTTCCGACCGACGTTGAAGAAGGACAGGCCGATGATGAGTGGGATGATGGACGACGTGAAGAACTTGGTGTAGGAGAAGGACGCGTCGCGGAAGTAATGTCGCGAGACTCGCTGCGTGAGGAGAACGCATTGTCGCCACACGCTAGAAGCGGGCGGGACAGTCCGCCTCGGCGCCGTTGCATCGGTAGGGAGCGCTCGACGAGGATCAACAGGAGCACCAAGCCGAGCCAGCTCCTCTTTGACGGCACGATATTCTGACGAAGCGGTCCAGCGGCTCGCGAGGACGTCCAAGTCTCGAACAGAGTCGAGCTCTTCGTCCGGGACATCGACGCCAGTCTTGGTGACTTCGAGAAGGTAGTCGGCCGGATTGACGATTTTCGCATGCGACTTTGCTGCGCCGCCACCGGAGGTCTGGAAGTATTCGACGGCGCGCCGACGCGGACCGAAGTACACCTGCTTGCCACCGCGCTGAAGCAGGAGGACGTCGTCGAAAACGCTGAAAGTCTCTGCGGACTGTCCTCCGAAAGTCGTCAGCCGTGCAGCGGGAGCAGTTGACGAAATGAAGCAGACGCACTGGCTGGTGGATCGTACAGATGACCGCGAGTCCGGTCCGGGCGAGCCTCCGGAGTAAGTTCACCACACGCAGCGCACTCTTGGTGTCGAGACCGGTCGTCGGCTCGTCGCAGAACAAGATCTCCGGCTTGCTGACGACTTCGACGGCGATCGTGACTCGCTTTCGTTGCTCGGCGTTGAGTCCAGCGGCCGGGGTACCGATGATAGCGTCTTGAAGATGCGAGAGGTCGAGGAGATCAAGCACGTGGTCGACGTAGGCGAGCTTCTCCCTGTCGGGGATCGAGGCGTCCTGCCGTAACAAGGCGGAGAAGACGAGAGCTTCTCGGACAGACGACCTCTCATCTGCAGTAAAACACCGCTCAGCATTGGGCTCCCCTCGACCCATTCGTGAAAGTCGGGCTCACCGTGCAGATCAAATTGCTCGACGTAGCCGGTCGTCCGGTAAAAGTCCGAGTCCGGCTGGAAACCGTTGACGCGTACCGTGCCGCGAACGACTCCGACACTCCGGCCGGCGAGTACGTTGAGCACTTGAAAGATGCGATCAGGGCCAACTCGAACGTACTGAGTAGGAAGGCGGACTCACAGGTGGATTTCCCGGCGCCGCTTGCACCGAGCAGCGCGCAGACTCGTCCGGGTTTGATATGCCCGCAGACGCGATCGAGAAGTCGACGAGTTTCGTATGCCGTATCGACCCACAGCGAGACGTTGTTCCACTGGACGACGGGCACGCGGTCAGTAAAAAGATACGGGTGCGAGAGCCCTGCACGCCGTGGCGCTCACCGCAAGAACGGATCCCTCGAGTTTTTCCACGCTCGGGGAACCAGCATCGGCTTCGTCTTCCGAGTCGTGGGCAGGTGTCCCGAGCACAGAAGACTCCTCGTCGCTGAACGCCAGTTCCTGCGCCTCGGGGTCGTCGTCGCCGTTTGCCTCGTCCATTAGGCGCTCTTCCTCTACTGATGGGCGCCCCCCGTGACCGTTCCGGGCATCTCCATCGCGTACATGTCCTCGAAGACGCCGCACCGTTGCTCGAGTCCGTTTCCAGATCCGCACGCGCCCACTCTCCGCAAAGTTCAGCAATTCCGTCGCGATGACTCCGATCACGAGGAAAGCCGCGGCTTGGGCCGCCAGAATCGCAAGGTTGCGCCCGATGTGTTCGAAGTGGAAGTCGTAGGTCAAGGCCAGATATCGATCCCCGGCGACGGTAAGAGAACCCGGTTCGGAGCCAGGGAGCGTGCAGGTCTTGTACATCGCGGGGAGATGGTCGTATGCGGGACCGGATGGAACGATGTCTCCGGCCGAGCACTCGAGCGCGAGGTTGTGAAATTCGTTGGCGAGGACGGCCTGCCAGGAAACGGATAGTATCAGCACTCAATCAATGGGCGTCATGGCTCGAGTTGACGACATACCTCGTAGGAATACGAGATCGGATCGATGCCGTAATGCACCCACTTGAGCCAAGGCGGCATACTCGGTGTCGGGATGAAGTAACCCGCAGACATGACGAGCACGTTGAGCGCGACTCCGCAGAATCGGATGGCGCCTTCGAAGCGCGGGCTGAAAGCGGCGACCATCCGGAAGAGGCACGAGAGGTTGAGTGCGGTGGCGTAGACAAAGGCGAAGTAGATGCCGAAGCGGGCAAAGGAGAGCTGAAGGCCGGCGAGGAGATACGTGATGGTCCCGAATAGAAGGCACTGAACGCCGATCAACGGGAGGTCGCCGAGTACACGAGCGACTGCCAATGCCGACGCGGAGAAGAACCCGTAGTCGCCTTGCCGCTTGACGATGTCGCGGCCTTCGATTGTTTTGCCGAGCTCGGCCAGCGACAGGTAGGCGTTGAACATGATCGAGAGGAGAAGGAGCGATCCTCGCGTGAAGGCATGCGCGGTCGTGGCGGGGAGGCGGAAGAACAGCGTGCCGACCGTAACTGAGAGGAGGAGGTTGACGATCGTTTTCGTCGTATAAGTCGGCAGCTCGGATCGGATCAGGGCGTACTGGCGCCGCGTCAAGATGACGACTTGCCGCGCGAACGAGACCGTGTAATGAGACGAAGCGCTCGTGAAGCGACTCTTCTCGTCGCGCAAAGCGGCAAACAGCGGCTCGGCGCAAGTTTCGTAGGGGTATTTCGCGGGGTAGGCCTCGTTGAGCTCGTGCGCAAGAGCTTCTCGCTCTTTTGAAGCCATCCATCGGCGTTCGAGATCCGCGTCGTTGTGCCTCCCTTCGTTGCACGCGACCAGGAACTCGGCGATCCCTTCGCCCGAATCGAGCCGGCGCTGGAAGCCCATCTGGCCAAAATACGCCTCCGCCTCTGTTGCGCGTCCAAAGTAGACCTGTCGTCCGCGCGAGTCAAGGACGAGGACGCGGTCGAATTGGGCGTACAGGGCATCTGCACAATGCGGCGTCGTGATGACTACGGAGCGTTTTCCGCCGCTCGCCCACGCACGCAGGTACTCCAAGAGCGAGACGGCCGTCGACGAGTCGAGACCGTTGAAAGGCCCGTCGAGGAGGAGAACCGAGGCTCGGGCGAGCAGGGCTTCGGCGACGGACGCTCGTTTCCGTTCACCGCCCGAAAGGCCGCGCACGAGCGGACTCCCTACGGCAGTCTGGAGAGCGTGCGACAGTCCGAGCGCATCGACGACCGATCGCATTTTGTTTTCTGCCCACGCGCGACGAGTCGAGCCGTCTGGTCGTCGTTCAGGTGTTTTCGCGAGGGCGTCCGGTCGCAGAGTCGATTCGAGCGAGAGCATGGCAAAGTGCGCGTCGCGGTCATCGAGATAGACGACCTGAGAGCGCAAGCTTTCGCCCTTTGCCTCTGCGGGTTTGCGATTCCGGTCGCCCAGACTCGGCGCAAGGGTGGGTCGTTTCGCGGCCGTGTGCGGGACAAGGCCGTAGTCGAGCTGCGATGATGCTGAAAGCGGCAGGTCGGCACTGCAGGACAACGCTTGTACGAGTATGGAGGCATTGGCGGTTGGCGGCCCGATCACCAGCAAGAGTTCGCCCTGCGCACACAATTGTGAGGCCAAAGTGTCAGCGGCTCGGATGGTCAAAATGTCGGGGCCGAAGCAGCGGACACCGTCCGAGCACTCGGTCGTCTTCTCTGAGTATGGACGTGTGTATAGGCGGGCGAAGAATTGCAGGCTGACCTGGTTCACGACCCCATCTACTCCTGCGACGAGCAACTTTCCGCCGGGGTCCGGTTTGCCCGCCGCGCGCCGGTAAGGCTGGTTTGCGAGTCGCCTGAGCCCGCCGAGCGTGACCGTATCGAGTACAGAATGGGCGAGGTCGTTTACGAGCTGGTCCGAGCCGGCTCGTCCTCCTGGATCCGGAACCGCGAGCGATCGGAACCGGATGGGGAGACCGTGCGGCAGCGCATCCGGCGGGTCTGACAGCACAGGCTGAGGCATCGAATCGCACGATAGAAGCTCTTGGATGAGCTAGACCCCGTCCAGGCTGTCTTTCAACAGCGGAGCTCGCTGCCCAGAACTCGTTCGGGGGAGGTGCTCGCTCCTCGATCCGCTCGCAACGAGAAGTCCGAATTTTTTTCATCAGAGTCGGACACCGCCGACGTCACCGACTCCCGCAAGCTCGTGTCCCTCCCTCTCCCTCTCTCTTTACTCACTTCCAGACGATAACAACAAAAATGGCCACCAAGGTGAGCTACGCACGACTCATACTCCGACGCGGTCAAAGTCCTGTTCTGCAGCGCGCGGCAGCCCGCAACTTCCGACGTCCCGGAGAGCTTCTCAACTTGCTCTCCTGCTCCATACCGACGAGATTTGCGGCTCTTTGCAGAACGTCCTCTTTGTCCTCACTTCCCACAACAAGTTCATTAGTGGAAAGCCGACCGGGTGGTACCTGTAAGTCTGCTTCTGTGCCCTTGAACGCCAGACCGGTGCGGATGCTGACAGCGACGCCGAACGTCCATAGTCCCGAAGCGGCGCACCCCTACTACGTCTTCCGCGATGCTGGCTACACGGTCACCTTTGCTTCGCCCGCCGGAGGTAAGGCGCCCCTCGACCAGTCGTCGGTCGAGATGTTCAAGGAGGACAAACAGTGCCAGGAGTTCCTCAACTCGAAGGAGACACAGGACCTCGTCAACAACACTCACAAGGTCAGTACTATGCACCGAAGAGGTGTCCGAGGTCGTGCGAGGCTCGCGTTCCGCAGCTTGGGAGCGACGAAGGCTGAAACCCTCTTGTACTGCACTCTACGGCTCTTGTGACGCCTCTACAGCTCTCCGACATGGATGTTAGCAAATTTGACGCCTACTTCGCAGTAGGGGGCCACGGGCCGATCTTCGGTAGGCCCAGTTATGTGTTCCTGCGCCCATTTTGAAGGCAACAAAGACTGACTCTCTTTCCGTCGCAGACTTGACCACCGACCAGACCTCTATCCAGCTCATCCAGAAGTTCTGGGCGGCAGACAAGCCTGTTTCGGCCGTGTGCCACGGTCCGACCGTGTTCCTCGAGGTGATGGACACCAAGACGGGCGAGCCGCTCGTCAAGGGCAAGAAGGTGACGTGCTTCTCGAACGAGGAGGAGAAGCAGGCCGGCCTCGTCGACGAGATCCCGTTCCTCGTCGAGACGCAGCTCAAGGCCAAGGGCGCCACTTTTGAGAACAAGCGCGAGCCGTGGGGCGAAGAGGTCGTCGTCGACGGCAAGCTCGTCACCGGTGGCAACCCGGCATCCGCCGCCGGTGTCGCCAAGGCCCTCCTCAAGATGATCTGAGTGCACCTACATCGGTTGTCTGGCCTCTGTATATACTGTAGCGAAGGTGCAAGGTCGAATTGCGACACAATATTGAGACTTTTTGCCGGACTTGATTTCCAGTGCCGCAACAGAGACCCTCATGTAGAGCACTTTCACCCATGCAGAAGATTGCTCGAGCATATATGTTTGTCCAGCACCGACAAAGCTCGGATTACAAAGCACTCTACGACGTCCGCAGCGCGAGATCAAGGGGTGATGATTCCACGAGGCCGAGGCCCGCAGAGGAAAATTTTGCACGATCCTCGTCGCGCGCCAATGGTCGTGCGTCGTTGCCACTGCTGGCCCACTCCTCCGCTGACACTCGCCTTGCTGCCGTGAGCATCCCAGCGAGCCGTGTGCTTGAGCTTGTAACAGAGCTTAGCACCCGTCACTCGATCCCAAGACTCGCCCGTCATCTCGTCGAAGCGGTCCATCGCTCACACCCTCGCGCTCGTCCGAAGAACTCCCCGTCCCCAACTTCCCAAGCCGCCCTAAGTTCGCCCGAGAGCGAGCAGCCTATACACTCTTTGCCACACGTCGTCCTAGCCGCAATTTTCTTCGCCTTCACGGGGGCGAAGACCACTTGCCTCATCAGGCGTCACATCTGAAGAGGGCCTCGGTGAGTGAGCGCTCTCCCTCGCCCCGTCCTTCCTTCCGCCCCTCGGCCCCTCGCCCCGTGCGAGCGCCTGCGCCTAATGCGCCGTAGGTATGCACGTGTGCTCACATGTGAGGCAACCTCGCTGACCCCCCATTCTCTGTATGCAGGGGCGCCCCGCTGTCATCAGACAGATCTCTCCTGCACGACAGGACCCTTCCGAGCGTTCAATCTCGCCGGATACCACTCCCTTGCACCTTCCAGTAGCCTCCACTTCGATCCTCGCGCGCATCCCGCAAGAGCCCCTCGAAACGGAAACAATGGCCGCGATCGCGATCCCGTCGGCGCAGCCGTTCGTCTCGGACGAATCGGCCTTCTACCCTCTCTCCTGCTCGCCGCTGTCGCGCGGTGATCTCCTCCAGCAGCTCTCGCTCTCCCCCTCCTCGGCGCCCAAGTACTCGTCGGTGGTCCCGTCGGCCGCGCACGTCGCGTCGGCCCACCCGACGACGGCCATGCGCAAGCCGTCCCTCTCGTCTCGCACGAGGCCGTTCGGCCGCGCGCCCCTCCCGACGGCCGCCGAGTTGCCCCCGCTGCCGCCCGTGCACTCGGGTACGATCATCGACAACTTCCGAGCCGCGCTCGAGACGATCGACCTCGAGGACTGCGAGGCGCACGGCGAGAACGCGTTCTTCGTCGCCGACCTCGCCGAAGTCTACCGCCAGCACCTGCGCTGGATGCGCGAGCTCGGCGAGCGAGTGCACCCCTTCTTCGCCGTCAAGTCGAACCCGGACCCGTACGTCCTCCGCCTCATGGCTGCCCTCGGACTCGGCTTCGACTGCGCGTCGCAGCCCGAGATCTCGGCAGTCATGTCGCTCCCGGGCGGCGTCTCGCCTTCGCGCATCATCTACGCCAACCCGTGCAAGGCCGCGTCGTTCATCCGGAACGCGGCCAAGTGCGGCGTCGACTGCATGACCTTTGACAACGCCGACGAGCTCGCCAAGATCAAGAAGTACCACCCGACCGCGCGCATGGTTCTCCGCATCCTCACGGACGACTCGAGCAGTCTGTGCCGTCTCGGACTCAAGTTCGGAGCGCCTCTGAGCGAGGTCCGCGGCTTGCTGAGCCGCGCCAAGCAGCTCGACGTCAACGTTGTGGGCGTTTCCTTCCACTGCGGCAGCGGCTGCAAGGACCCGTCTCTCTTTGGCGACGCCATCCGCCGAGCCCGCTGGGCGTTCGATGTCGGCAAGGAAGTCGGTTACAACTTTGAACTCCTCGACATCGGCGGTGGCTTCGAGGACGACAACTTTGAGGAGATCGCTGCAGTCCTCCGCGAGGCCATCACTGAGCACTTCCCGGTTGACCAGTCTGGCCGCGGGGTTCGCATCATTGCGGAGCCCGGCCGCTACTACGTCTGCCGCGCTTTCGAGCTCGCGACCAACATCATCGCGCGCCGCGCTGCTCGCGACGGCACGAACGACGACGCGAGCATGCTCGAGATGGACGGCGTCGACGAGGAGGAGAGCAAGCCAGTCACCATGTGTACGTCCTCTGGAACTCCCTCCCATTCCGCTCCTCAGCAGTTTCTGACGTTCGATGATTTCCCCCACCCAAACAGACTATATCAACGACGGCGTCTATTCCTCCTTCAACTCGACCATGTTCGACCACCAGGTCGTTCACCCGCACGTTCTGACCTTCGACGGCGAGTTCCTAGAGGAGGCCGTCACCGACAAGGCAGCCGTCATGGAAGAGTGCTCGATCTGGGGACCGACCTGCGACTCGATCGATTGCGTCCAGCCGAAGGCGCTCTTGCCGACCAACCTCATCGAGGTCGGGGACTGGCTCCGCTGGGACTGCATGGGGGCCTACACGATCTGTGCCGCCAGCCAGTTCAACGGGTTCCGGCGGTCCGACGTCCGCTACACCATCGACGCACGCGGCGATGCTGGTCTCGAAGCCAAGATCCGGTCGCTCCTTCACGTCTAACTAGAAGACTCTCTCTTGCCTTCCCCTGCCCTGGTTCCTATCTCACGTACCAAAAGCGCTGTGGTAGCTCACTGCAGCATCCGTTCTCGTCCTGTCTTAATAGGACCTTACCGCAATATCATTCATGTCTAATCTGTCCTTTACTGTGTTCTGTCATCTAAGGCGTTCTACCAGTCCAATACTCCATGCGGTCCATTCTTGCCGGTCAAGCCCAGACCGCCCCTGAGAAGCTCCGGGATGATCTTTCCCTGCATGATAGTCCGGTCGACGATGACCCCGACGTCGGCGGGAGTGACACGGCCGAACCACACCGAGGTTCCGTTCGGGAAGTAGAGAATCACGTTGCCCTGCATGTGAAAGGACCGTCAGCGTTTTGATGGACGGGGAAAAGCTGGCTCGAGCCGAGCTGCTGCTTTCGCCGCAGAAGTCTGCAGACTGACCGCATACCGGTGTCCGCCAATGTGTGAGATCTTGAACAATCCAACGCTTCCGCCGTCCGTCTTGACTCCCTGCAGTGTCTCTCGCAGTCGCATCTCCTTTTCTGCGTCGCTGCCTTCCCACTCCTCGATCGGCGGGCCGTGGGCAAGGTCGTCTCCGCGCTCGTCCACATGCAACCCATGCCGTTCGAGGTGGTGGTGGAACTAAAAGTTGCGAAGGTTCTTGTCGTCGGTCAGCACAGCATCGTGACTAGGGCGGTTCGACTTGGGCAACTCACCTGCGAGATCAGCAGCGGAGCCGCAATCGAGCATCGCTTGTCGCGCTTGCGATGACTGCAGAGAAGGATTACACAGTGATAAGGGAGCGGCCTTGATCGGCATGAGAAGGAAAGCGATTAGCGATGCGGCTCCTTTTTTCTTCTTCGATTCCGATTTGAGCCCGGCTCACCAAGACCTGAGCTCGCCCGACAGTGCTGAGCCTGCGCGGCCGATCGACGGATCCAAGTACCGCTTGACGAGCTCTTCAACGGAGGCCGAAGATGCCTCGACCTCGTTGATGACCTTGAAATCAGGCAGCGAGATGACAGACTCGCGATGCCCGTGGTGTGAGGACGATATGAAGGAGCCACTCAGGATCGACCTGAATACAACGCAGAGTGAGCGGTTGCCGTGCTTGTTGTTGATCCGGAATAGTCAGAGCGAGCACTTACAGCCGGGAGGATACGCTTCCGTCGCGTGGTGTTGCGGCGGAAGAAGGATGCACGCCGGGCAAGTCTTCAGTGACGCCGCTCTTTGCGTCGCCGCCGCTGCCTTTGTCGCCAAAGACCTTGCTGCCGAGCTTGGCGAGCAAGCCGCCTCGACCGTCGGACGCCTTTTGCAGTTTGTCGTACTCGGCCTTGACGAGACCAGGGATACTGGTCTCGTCGTCCGTGACTTCCCGGATCCAGTCGCTCTTGCCGGTCGAGACGATAACTTGCCTATTATCGAGGCGCCGTCACAGAGGTACTGCATCAGTTGCGGCAGCTCGTGTCGCGAGCCGCGGGATTGAGTGGGCGTACCGGCCGTAAGGCTTCAGCTCTCCGAGCATCTGCGACTCGAGGTCGACTTCGAAGCTGTGGCAGGTGGTTTAGTCTTGAGAAGGTTCCATGGAGCGCAAGGACCGACACTGGACTCACCCGCTCGGATACGCCAGATCGTCGTGGTCATCATCGCACGGCTCGTCGCATGCAGCACAGGCGTCGGCGTACGTCTCGAGAGGCACGTTGGCGCGACGCAGCGCCTCTACGAGTGCCTGTGGCGGTGCTGGGTGCTCCGAGGCCGTCATGACTGTGAGGAGGTCGTGCGAAAGAGACGCTGTTCTGGCGCTCCCACTCGGCCGAAGCTGCCTCGAGCGTCGATCTCGAAATTTTGCAAAGTCTTCAATCTTGCAGTTCTGGGACCTTAGCTCTGCGACCTCTACATCATGTAGGATTCCATCGCCTAAGGATTCTGCGTAAAGTCAAGCGACAGCTTGTGATATGTATGCGATCCAAGCTCGTCCATCTCGATCACGCACGCGAACGAAGACAAAAGGCCGCGTCCGGGGCGCGTGTGACGCGGCCCGGAATGCGTAGAGCCGTCGCTCAACTCGTGTTCTTTCCTCTTCTTTCTCATCTCCACTCGTCCTTACACGCACGACAGCTGGCCTCGTTGTAGCAAAACAGGTACTCTGGTAGTGCCATACGTCGTCCTTCCTTCAATCACCCGACTCCGACGACCTAGATCGACAGATTTCGGCGCCGTCACACACAAGAATGCTTCGCTCGTTCCTTCTCACGCTGGCCGTGACCTCTGCGGTCGTGTCTGCCCATATGCAGCTTCAGTACCCCGCTCGTACGTGCTTCCTCTCTATCGAGACTCGTTCTGGTCGAGGTGCTGAAGTTCCTCTCGGCCTTCTCACTTGCAGCCATTCGCTCCAAGTACGACCCGCAGACGGCGGAGCCGGACATCGACTATTCGATGTCGAACCCGTTGCTGGCGGACGGCTCGAACTACCCCTGCAAGAACTACAACACGCCCGAGGCGTACGCCGCGCTCGACCCCGTCGCGACCTTGACCGCGGGCTCGCCGTTCAAGGTCCAGTTCGCGGCGGGAGGCGCAACTCATCTCGGCGGATCCTGCCAGTTCTCCGTTAGTTACGACCAGGGCAAGACGTTCGCGGTCATCTACAGCGTCGTGGGGGGCTGCCCGCTCTCATACGCCTACTCCGTCCCTATTCCTGCCTCGCTTCCCTCGTCGCCAAAGGCCACCTTTGCGTGGACGTGGGTGTCGCGGGCGACGCGCGAGATGTACGGAAACTGCGCCATCGTCGCGATCAAAGGCGACGGATCCGCCAAGAGCTTCACCGGACCTGGCTTGTTCCGCGCCAACACTCTCTCGGACGGGACCTGCATTTCGCCGAACAACGCCGACGTGGTCTACCCGAATCCCGGTACAGCGCTCGAGTACGGAGGCAGCATCACGTCCTCGTCCCCACCTACCCCTCTGGAGCCGTGCTCCTACAACCAGGTCACTACCGTCACCATTTCGCCGGACAAGTCCTCTTCCTCGACTCCGAAGCCGTCCGCTTCCTCTTCCTCGACTCCGAAGCCGTCCACTTCCTCTAAAGCGGATCCGTCGACCACATCAGTCAGTCATGCAAGCACGCGCACCAGCGTATCGTCACCGCCGACCACTTCCGTAGTCAGCATCGGAACTCCGACCGCCACGAGATTGCCATGGGTCAGTCGGCACGTCGTGTCCGGATCTGTCGGGGCGCCAACGGAGACGTCGAGGGCGACGACCGCTCTGCCAACGAAGACGTCGACCGCGACTGCCGCCGCCTCGACAAAGACGACTGCCGCCGCCTCGTCGAAGACGTCTTCGGCGAAGACATCCTCGACGACGACGACGTCATCACGCAGCGTGACCTCGTCGACGCAACCATCTCCGACGAGTCCGAGCGCAGAGCCGTCTTCTGGCAGCAACGACACCTCCAGCGCCTACCTCAAGTGCCTCTCGGCCTACTCTTTCGCGCTGTGCGCTGGCTCCAGTTGCACTGATATGGGTGCGGTCGCACCAGGAACGATGTGTCAGAACAACACCATCATCATGGCCCCGGCGGCCAAGGTCAAGCGCATGGACAAGATGGTCCGGCGGGCTGGTCCCGCCTACCTCCACACGCGCCCGCTCACGCACTAATTTCTCGCTCCTGCTCGAGCTCTAGACGAGCCGGCTCCAATTTTCTTGTCCCCTTCTTCTCGCTCGCTCCCATAGTGTTCTCTTTGTTTCTCTTCTCACGTAGCGGCCGCTTAACGAAATTCAGTCAAATGTCCATTGCAGACGAACGTGCTCGAGCAAGAGTCGCTCGCCTGCCAGATAGCGCAGCGCTAGGCCAGTATTATTGTGCGAGGGCTGCGTTTCTCGGCGAGTCAGTCTCGAGTACAAGATGAATGCGCCTGGACCGAAAGGAACTTGCCTGTTGCGCCAGCCGGTCCGCCACGTCGAGCAGTTCAACAGCAGCACGCTCTGGCTCGCGCTGGCGCTCTTGATACACATGGCACGTGCGAACGATGAGTCCCGCGACTTGTCGTGCAACAGCGCGGGTGGAGGGTCCAGCCTCCCCACCGACCTCCTCTTTGCCGGCGGATGACTCGGCCTCCGCGACCAGTTGTTCAAGCGATTCCGCGACCGCGAGCGAGTCTCTGAAGAGTTCGCTTGGCTCGTCTGTGTCGCAAGTCGAGTCCTGCGCGAGCCAGACGGCCAAGAGGAAGAATCGAAAGTCGAGTCGCGCCTCCGCGTCGATGCTCAACGCGTCGGGGAGGCGAGCATCGGCGATGAGGGGATGCTCTGCGAATCTAGCACCTAGGTCGACATCTTCTCCGGATCGGATCCAGCGCTCAATCGTCGCCAAACGAGAGCCCAAATCGGACCGCCGGAACGACGCTGCCTCGCACACGTGCGCAGCGTCGAATAGCAGGTGCTCGTACTCGTTTGCCTCCAGCACGAAGCCGTACGAGGCCAGCAGCTGTGCGTTCGACAAGGGACCGTACGTGTTGAAGACCTCTCCGCCCGCGAGAACGAATCGTTCCGAAACCATATCGCAAGTGTCTGCTGACGACGCGCCCGACGCTGCAGGCAAATATCCATCCGATTGCTGACCGTCGTGAGGACATTCGTCGAGCGCACCACATACGCTGCAGACCCAGTGATCGCTGGCGAGGTGCACATGCGGAGAATCCGAGTGATTGAACATGTCGGCGAGCGGCACGAGCGCGAGAGTATGATAGGTGTCGATCTGGAAGGCTCGCGATGCGACAAGCGAGCAGGCGTGCAGGAAGAGGGGCAGGCTTGGCCGTGAAACGCTCGCTGCTGCAAAGAGGTCGCCGGCGCGTTCGTCGTAGAAACGCCCAATCCACCGCTGGGCAGGCTTTTCTCGCGTGAGTGGAGTTGTCCAACGCATGTACATCCCGTCCGCGTCCTTACCTTGTCGTAACCGAGTTTCTGCATCTCGCGCTCGACGGCCGTGCCCCGGAGCCAAGCGAGCGCGTCTTGATCTTCGACGGGATCCCAGAGGAGAGCCACCGGCACCGGTGACGACGGACAGGCGTCCAAATATTCTGCCCAGACGGAAGCGCTTCCGAGCGCAAGTTCATGCGCGACGTGAACCGCTAAGCGGACAGCTTGCGGGAGGTCATCGAGCGAGTCGGAACGTACGGCGAGGGAGGACGTGCGGTGCGAGAGACAAGCAGACTTCGGAATCTTTGCGACTTTCCTCCCCAGCAAAAGCAAAGGTCAGCCAGGAGAAGCGATGTTGTGCGCTGCAAAGGCGAGCTTGAAAGAGCTGCGAACGCACGCGTGGTGCCGGGCAGAATGTCGGCGAGGGCGGTAACTGCCGCAGAGCCGTCATCGCCCTTGACAAGTGCCAGACGCTCGTCGATAGAGACTTCGTGGCGCAACAGCCATTGCCGCAGTCGTTGCATGCACGTGGCGACTCCAAGGAAGTCGGAGGCGAAGGTGACGGACGGGTCGATAACAGGAACTGAGCCCGTGAGCAGGATATATATCCGGGGCGGGGCAAGACTCGTATAACGATGCAGCGCGCTGCGGTTGTGGCAGTCTAAAGTGGCTGCTCTGTGGGAAAATGATCGAGATGAGCTGCAGCAGCGACGCGTGTCGGCGGACGCGCGCGAAGTCGCGAGCCTCGACCAACGCGCCGCCTCTCGTTCAAACCAGCTCTGCCAGCCTTTTACGCAGCCAGCGCTCTTGACTGATCGCTCTCTAGGCAAACACTCCAGCGGAACGGACTGCATTCCGCGCTGACGCTGCCCCAGCAAGAGCTTTCTCTTCTCAGAATCATCCGGCCGACGTCGCATTCTCGCCGCAACTCCGACCCGCCAGCATGACCACGCCCGCGCACGACGACAAGGGCGCCTACAAGGTGGTTCTCGATGAGGAGCAGGAAGGAGTGTACGGCTCGTCGCGCACGGGCAGTCTCAGCGCGCGCAGCCCGCCGCCTCCATCTCACTTCGATCACCTGCTTAACCACCCTGCATTGCCGGTGCTCTGCTACTGCGCCTCCAGCATCCTGATGACGGTGAGACTCGGATCACGCTTCCTGCCTGGCTCACACTGTGTGCCTCCGGACCTTAACTGACTTGGAAGGCCACCTTCCCTCCCGCTTTCCATTTCTACCCGCCAGGTTATCAACAGTGAGTGCCGCAACGCAGACGGTTCTGAAAGCGTCTAAGTCGACTAACTTGGTACTTCTGCTTTCAGAATATGTCGTCTCGGGCTCCCAGTTCAACATGAACTTCCTCCTTCTGACGATCCAGTCGGTGGTCTGCGTGTCCTGCGTTATCGTCGCCAAACGCCTCGGCGTAAGCGCAAGGAGTCGCTCGCATGCAGAACGTGCTCACGTCGCTTACTCAACCCTCTCGACGCTTGCAGGTCATCACGTTCCGCGACTGGGACCGGGAAGACGCCCGAAAGTGGTTCCCCATCTCGTTCTTGCTCGTCACCGTCATCTACACTGGATCCAAGTCGCTCGTGCGTACAGGCACAAACTTACAGCCGCTGTAGTAACATCAGCATGCTGACGCTTCCGGGACCGCGCAGCAATACCTCTCCGTCCCCGTGTACACCATCTTCAAAAACCTGACAATCATCCTCATCGCTTACGGCGAGGTGCTTTGGTTCGGCGGTTCCGTCACGCCGCTCACCCTCGTTTCTTTTAGTCTCATGGTACGTTGGAAAGAACGCTCGGGCGATCCCGACTCTCTTGCTGACTCTCAAACGGTCCGCAGGTCCTGTCGTCCCTCATGGCGGCGAGTACGGATCTCCTCAACTGGCTCAACGGAATCGAGGCTCCGGCCAAGCCGGGAGGGCAATCGAGCGTCGGATATGCGTGGATGATGGTACTTCGAGCGACTGTGCTTTGCCGCGAAGGGATCGACCTGAAGCTGACCCCTCCCTTGGTTGCAGGTCAACTGCTTCGTATCGGCGGGATATGTCCTCGCCATGCGCAAGCGCATCAAGGTCACCAACTTCAAAGACTGGGACTCGATGTACTACAACAACCTGCTGTCGATCCCCGTCCTCGTGTTCTTTTCGGTCCTCTTCGAAGACTGGTCGAGCGAAAACCTTGTTCGCAACTTGTGAGCGGCATTGCGAACACCAAACGAGGTCGCCGCATAGAGCTGACGAATTGACCCTCATAGCCCGGAGGCTACGCGGACGTCCTTGTTGTCGCTCATGGCCTTCTCGGGCGCCGCCGCCGTCTTCATTTCTTACTGCACGGCGTGGACGGTCCGGACAACGTCTTCCACCACTTTCGTACGTCCACCATCCCTTCAACTTGATCCATAGTGCCGACTAACGTGCGATCCGTGGTGCAGAGTATGGTGGGCGCTCTGAACAAGCTTCCGGTCGCCGCCTCGGGCATCCTCTTCTTCGGCGACCCTGCCACGTTCGCGAATGTTTCGTCGATCCTCGTGGGCTTCTTTGCGGGCCTTGTGGTACGTCAACGCTCTTAGCTTCCGTGGCTTTAGCGATTCTCTAACATGCACCCCACAGTACTCCGCCGCAAAAACCGCCCAGTCTGCTGCTGCCAAACGTCAGTCCAGTGCCTCACCTACTAGTACGGCTAGTACACGCGAGTGAGACTGACGCATCATTCGCTACTTAGAAAACCTTCCGACTGAACTCGGCAAGACTCGGGGTTGAATGGAAGGGGCTGCTTACTATTTCTCCATCTTCATCGTAGTTTCTCATTTCGTTTGCCAAAGCTAGAGGGTCCAGGACATACTTCCCGGGTCGCGACGAAGAGCGCGGGCTCCGCGATAAAGGCCTACGAGAGAGAGGGGGAGCTGCACGCTGTCCGTCCCGCATTTCGCGGCCGGTGTCGTTAGCAGTTTACTCGCCGAAGACGAGCGCGCTTCGTTCTCTCGCCGGCTCGGGAAGATCTTCGGTTCGATCTCTCGGTCTTGCCGCATCCATGCGACGAGAGACGATCCAAATGATACAATGCGCCAAAGATTTACGATGAGGACTCCTCCTGCGCCCGCTTCCAGACAACATCGTTGAGGCCTCGTCGATTCCGAGCAATCTCGATAGCGTAGAACTGCAAACGGTATCCTGAACATTGGAACGCAAGGCTGTCAGTCTCCTGCACCTCAGCGCCTGTTCGAGCTCGACTATCCTGCAACAACCTGGAGTGGCGCGCTCATCTTGGCCGTCGGCCAGCGGGCAGAGCCTCTCCAGAAGCACACCCTGGAAAGCAACAGAAAGGACGTACCGAACATGGAATTCTCTTCGGTGTAGCCCTCCTCGCAGTTCGTTCGGATCAACGTTCCGAAGTTGTACTCGTCTGCGGATGAGCACCGGCTTCGCGTCAGCAGCGCGGCGATAAGGGGAGAAAAAGGTCGAAGTAGGGAAGAGTCGACGGACCGATCTTCTTGTCGAACGGCATCATGAAGTCGCGCCAACGCTTCTTTCCCGCAGGACTCTTCATCTCGTTCTCGTCCAGAATCCGCAGCTTCTCGTCCGACTGGTAGTCCGGGAAGTGCGTCTTGAACGACTCCATGATCTCGTCGTCCCACTTGGTAAGCCGTTTGAGCTCAGAGGGCTTGACCTTGGTGATGAGGTTGAAGTAAGCCTCCGCCTGCTCGAAGCACATGACGGCAAACTGTTGCTCGATCTGTGCCCTCGGTGGGGTCAGCGATGTTGCATCTGCACAATGAGGGGGGAGACTAGTCCTCACGGCTTCATCGTTCTGTGCCTCTTCGGGGTTGAACCCAGCGACTCCAGCGCTTCCACTGCCTTCGCCGGAGAGTACGGCAGAGCCGGCGCCGCTGCCGCTCGCCATGTTGGCGCTGATAAGGTCGTCGATCTCGGAGCTGTTCATCCCTGACATGGTGTGGAGAAAAATTGGGTGCGTAGAGAAAGCGGAGCGCAAGGAGGCGGCGGCGGTGCAGGCGAGCGGCAATGTCGACCGTCATCAGCGTCGAAAAAGATCGACCAGGCTATGTATACGCTAACAGCGCTTCTTCCCTAACTGCCCGACTTTTTGCATGTCACAATGACTCCAAAGCATTCAGGCTCGTACTCAAGGAGAAGCGCAGTCAGATCGGGGAGAGCCTCAGATCTGATTTCAACGGAGGATCAAAGCTAGACAAGCCCTTGATCACTCAGAGAAAGTACCGTCGACGCCGCCGGCAGGGTGTCCGTGACCGTGGTGGTGGTGGTCCTTCTCGTAGCGGATGCCGCTGGAGATGGGAGAACAGTCAGACCCGATCAAGCACGCAGTCGCCAGCACATACAACGGAACGGGCCAGCGACCGTTGCCCGCATGCCCCGCAGTTCGTCAGATGGAATGGAAAACGTACCAGTAGGTGCAGCTGTGCGGGCCTTCTTTGTCCAGATTGATGAAGATTCGGGGGTGTCCCAAAGCTCCCCCTCCTGCAGCAGCGGACGCAGGTCAGCGTCTGATGGTCGTCCGCCTCGCTCATACGTCTCGCAGAGTGGGGTGTCCGACGGCGTGAGGCGCAGGGCTGGCGCGCACCCGTGGAGGCGCGATCGGGGAAGGCGGCGGGAGAGGCGACTTACCGCCATCGCAAGCAGCGACACGCCCTTCGACCAGGCGGATAGGTTCCTCCTTGATCAACTCAATTGCCGCCAGTGGCCGAGGCTGAAAGAGCTCCGAAGTCTGCTCGAAGCGAGGACCGACCATGGCCTCGGACCTGTTGGGAAAGCCGACATTGTCAGTCCGGGTGAATTGGGTGCCTGGACGCCTCCTCCCCCTCTGCGTTCCAACCTAATAGTAGGCCGTCGAAAAGAGACGATGTCAACTGCTGTGAAGAAGGGAAGATTCGCACCGGGGAGCCTGCGACTTGGACCAAGTTGTTTCGCGGTTCGGTGATTGGGCGGTGCTGACTTGAGGCGGCGTGTGCGGTACCCTGGCCAGAGTCAAATCGTAGAGTAATCAGTTACCATTCGAGTTTCTCCCTATGGGCTTGGTCCACGCCGTATGCGCCCGAGGGCGCGGGGAAGTGTGGCAGCCGTGATCGCGGCACGCATTCGCACGCTCCCGCGGGCATCGCACCAGGGTCGAGTTCAATCCTCCCACAGGCACCTGGTCTCGTGCGAACCTCGTGCTCGGCGGCGAGGCGAGTGTTGCCTCGGACGAGTCATCGGCATGGTGCGAGGCGAGCGAGATTTGTCCACTCACGCTGGCGTCCGGGCGACCTGGTTGTGTGCGAGCCGGGCGTGAGCCCTGAGCTGTGTAGCCTGCCTGGAGACTGTTCGAAGCATGCTGGTGGTCGCGTCGGTGATGAGGAGAGTGAGACGAGCCGTCGCTGGTTCGCTAGGCGGCGGCCGCGCCGGTTCAGGGTGTCGATGACCACACTCTGCCGCCCGTTCGCTGCTCGCCGGTCATGAGAGGCACTGCGTTGCTTCCCTCCCGTTGACTGCGCCGACTACGCTGCGTACTCTCGATCCTCACCTCCGCGGCGTCTCTCGACTCGCAAATCGGTCGAACTGTCCGGCCGCTGTTTCACACAACATCACCTCGTCCCGCAAGGAGCAAGTGCGTCCACTTAGCTCTGAGCAGGGCAGACGCACCGCTGACATGCAGCGCAGCCTGTCCCCAGTCGCCACGGATAATGTCGCTTGTTCGCCAGGAGCCCACGTCTGCTAGGGAAGGTTCTGCACTCCGGAACCAGATCACCGAACTGCTCGAAGGGGAACAGTCGTACTATGACGATCTGTGTCTTGTGGAAACTGCAAGTCGCCGCTGCGGGAGACGCTTGGGCTAGCGTTGATTGTTCGCCTCTCACAGGCTTTCGCCGAACCTCTTCGCGCCAGCAATCCGCCGATCATACCCCGCTCCCGCCTACCCGCGTTTCTGTCCGAAGTACTGCTCAACATCGACCAGATCCGCGCACATAGCGGCTCCTTCCTCGCGGCTTTACGGCTTCTGCAGGGGCGAGATGCCGACGCCGATGCGGTGGGCGATCTTGTCGAAAGGGCGGCGCTCGAGTGGGGACCAGCCTACCACGAATACATCACTAGGCTCCCGCTGGCCGATCAGCGCTTGCGCCAGGAGAAGACGGAGAACCCTGCGTTCCGCGACTTCCTCGAGGTACGTACATACGCTGGACACAGGGCTTTGACGGGGTCTTGACCTCACGCATCCTTCAGCTCTTTCACGACAACCCGAAAGCCTGCAAGCGGGGCTTTGACACGTTTCACAGCCGTCCGACTTTTCGAGCCCTGCGCTACATTCTCCTGCTGGAGAGTATCCTCGAGCGGTGCGGGACGGGAGGCTCTCGACCCGCCAGCGTCGAGCGCGCGCTGGTCCTCCTGCGTCGACAGAGCGCCGAAGCGGACCGCGAGATCGAAAGGACGAAACAGGCCGCCGCGCTGCGAGACCTCGACCACTCTTTCCTGTTCCGCGAAGATGTCGTCCAAGTGAGTGTGTGACCGAGGCTCGTTATTTGGCGCCAGTGTAGCTGACAACGCCCCGCGCAGGAACTCAACTTGAGCAGTCCTACGCGGCGCCTCTTGCATTCTGGACCCGTGATCTGGCAGCTCGCTAGCGGAGACCAGCGGTCAGGTTTCGTCTTCCTTTTCGACCATTTCCTCGTCTTCAGCAAACCACCTCGTCCGGACCGCGAAGGTCGTCTACGGTACATCATCAAGCGTCGACCGGTTCCTCTCGCCCTCGTTCGACTCGAGCCCAGTTCGCAGCCTCCGGCCTCGCTCGCAGAGCCCAAGCACTCGTTGGAGGGTCGTACGGTGGGGGCCGGGCGGCGCAGTGCAGCTACAGAACTGCATCCAGTCACGTATCGCCAGCTGGGGCGCTCCGCCGGTCGCGTGACCTTCTTTGTCGATTCTCGGGCAGCCGCCGGTGCCTGGTCCGCTGCCATCTCGGACGTCGTCGCCCAGCGTGCGCCGGCAAATCCAGCATTTCGTCGAGCTGTGGCCTTTCCGACAACGTACAACGGCATAGCAGCGACGTTGTCTGTCCGGGTCGCAGGTCGCGACCTGCTGTTCGCCGGAGGAACCGGCGGCGTCGATGTGGCCTGGTTGGATCGACTTGGCGATCTGCGCCGCGTTTTACACCTGTCGGGAGTGACGCGCTTGGCAAGGTGGGCGGGGCCGGAGGACTTTCTTCTCGTTCTGGCCGAGGGTGTCCTCCTCGCGTATCCTTTGGATTGCGTCGTCCCCTCTGGCAGCGGCAGCGTCTCGTCAGTCGCGGAGCAGGGTGCGCACTCTTCTTGCTTTTTCAGTCCTCTCCCTGTTTCCGCAGAGGCTGACCGTTTTGTCCGGTGGTCGGAACATCACCACATCTCAGCGCAAAGGCTCAGCGGAAGAGTGAAGGTTGTCTCTTTCTGCACGGGGAATCTCGGCAAAACCCCGGTCATTGTGTGTGAGCTGACAGCATCTATCCACTGTCGTTGGTCTTTGCTGAATGCTTGCTCTTTTTTTCGGTTCCTTGGCAGGCATGACTCACGGCGGTGGCCAGACGCGTCTCGCCCTTCTAGGGCTTGATGGCGACACCGAGCTGCGTTCACAAGCTACCCCGCGCAAGTTCAAGATCATGCAGCTTTACTCGCTGTGAGTCTGTCCAGAGTCTGTTTTCCACTGGGCGCCTGAGCCTCTCAGACTGACAGGTCGGGAGGTGTCAGCGCTGGTATGCCCCTGCGCATCGAGATTCTACAGGGTCATCTGGTCCTGTACCATCGTCATCACATTGAAGTTATGGATATGGAGACAATGCGGTATGGTGCTTTCTCGTCTAGGTTGCTTTGTAAAGGTCAGGCGCTGACTCTTCCATTGCTTGGATAGCACCATGACCGTGCCGGACCTCCTCCCGATCCCGACAGATGATCTCCTCCCACTGGCGCACCTGTCGGAGGGAGGTCTGGTGCTCGGGCTATTCAGAGCTGCTCAAGATCGGCATCTTCTTGTATTTGACCGTGAGTGCACGCTGCTCCCTTCCTTTCGGTGGCCGCGCTAGTGCAGTGCCTGCGCTTATCTTTGCTTCTCATGGGTCTACAGATGCCGCCTTCTTTGTGGATGCCTGGGGCTGCCCAGTGGGGGCTGTCCTCTTCACTTGGGAGTCGCATCCTGAAAGGGCAGTTGCGAAAGACTCGCGGATCTGTAAGTCAACCTACATTCAACTCGAGACGCCCATTATGCTGCTGACTCCGGTGCTTGATATCAGATGGTGTCTCCTCTAGACTGGTTGAAGTGCGCAGTCTGGACTCTGGAGAGCTGGTACGCGTTTCTCTTTGCTCATCTTGTGGCTTGTTCTCGGCTGATTTTGCAAATTCCAGCTCGAGATCGTATCCGGCACGGGATACTCTCTCTTGTGTGACTCTGCCCCGGCTGACATTGGTACAACAAAGGAGGTGCACTTGTGTAGAAGCGTGCCGGGTCAGCCAGACGGCCTTGAACTAGTAGTGGTATAGGTGAATTGCACCGGTTCGCTGATACAAAGGGCCACACCTTGTCACTGTACACTGCTTACACTCTACCGTGATTTGCTCTGCGTTGGAACCTCGAAGATATGCCCAGGGTGATGAGTTGGATTGAGGCAGAGCATAGAGAGATGTATTCTCTCAGTGGAGACTTGCCCACTTACTATCCGTGCTCGAGCTATGACTACAGCCTTGCTTGCTTGCGCCACTATGTATGCCTTCCTTGGCCCACTCCAGACTCACACTCAGGTTCTCTAATCAACCTTTGCAAGCCTGACTGCCTCTGCTAGGTCTGCCCTTTCAGACTGTCCGCTCTTCGCTCGCTCGCTTCAAGCTTCAAAGGTCAAGTCTCTGACGGAGCCTTTTTTCCAGTTCTACGTCATTTCTTCTAGCACATTTCCCTTCAAGCCTTCGCTGCCTTGATCTTTCCCAGACTATACTCCCATATTCTCGCCCTCAAGATCAGTATGTCGATGGGGTTTTGGGGTCAAGGTGACAGGCGGAAGTTTGGCAATTCGATCTCGGCTTGAAGCGAAGCCTTCCCGTTGTGCTCCTCTCTTCTTCACCTCGCTGCTCTCTACTCATGAGTTATGTTTGATTCAGCATTGGAGGTTTCAGCTTCCACCTGCCGTCCGCTTGCAGGGCTGAGAAGAGAGCAAGAACAAGAACAAGAACAAGAACAAGAACAAGAACAAGAACAAGAACAAGAACAAGAACAAGAACAAGAACAAGAA
>JAMALC010000208.1:0-30525 GCA_023628275.1 Rhodotorula sp. M30-05A-2 | reverse complement strand
GGGATCCCGATCGACTTGCTCGACCGCGCGTTGATCATCTCGACGGGGGCGTACCAGGCCGAGGACATCAAGGAGATCCTGTCGATTCGGTACGTACTCTTCTCTCTCGCCGAATTTGCTTCGAGACCTGACGATTCCCCGTCAACAGTGCCCAAGAAGAGGACGTTCCGCTGTCTCCGGCTGCGCTCGAGATCCTGACCAAGATCGGATCGGAAACCTCGCTTCGTGGGTCCAGAGAAGACGGAACTTTTACAACAGACTGGGAGCTGACGACTCGGAGTTTGGGGGCTACAGGGTACGTGATCCAGCTGATCACGCTGTCCAACTTGGTGGCGCGCCGACGAAAGGCGACCCAGGTCGACGTGCCCGACGTGCGACGCGTGTACACCCTGTGCGTCCTCCTCCCCTCCCTTTTCTGCCCAGCCCCCTGTTCTCACACGGCGGTTGAATACTGCAGGTTCCTGGACGAGAAGCGGAGTGTGCAGTTCCTGAAGGAGCAGAATTCGCTGCTGATTGGCGAGGATGGTCAAGTCGGTGCTGGAGCAGCGAGTGACGCGATGGAGGTGGCGTAGAGCCTGAAACCCGTAGCTTTTCAGAAGACCATGTTTGTCTAAGCTCTCTCTACTACAGAGCGGTGTGAGGAGGAACGAAGAGCGAGGCTGCCCTTGACGCGGAAGCAGCTCGAAAGCGAGAAGCGAAGTCGTCGAGCTGGGTGAGAAGAGCGCTTTCTCCTCGCGCCGCCGTTCCCCAGCCGACCCCGCCAAGTGAGCCGTGTAGGGACTAGCGAGGGCCTAGAGACTCTGACTGACCCGTGTCCTGCCCGCCCCCTTGCTCCCCCCCGTCCCTCTGCGTGTCGCGGTGTGTTGTCGACTCGCAACCTCGCCCTCGCCCGGTCCGCCCTCGAAAACCTCGCTCGGCCCTCGCTGCTCGCCTTGCCCACGTCCCTGGGAACCGCCTGACTCGTCATAACTCGACTCTGTTGATCTCGTGATCCGACCCGACCCGACCCACGCACGCACGCGAGAGCAGTCTAACGCCATGGTCCAGCGCGTCACCCTCCGTACCCGCTCGTCCTACTCGACCAAGTCGAACGGCAAGCGGATCGTAAAGACCCCGGGTACATCTCGGCCCCCCTCCTTCTCTTGGGCATCGTATGGAGGTCGCCACCAGCGAGCGGGGGTGTCGCTGCCGACTGGAGGCCTAGGCTCTTGGAACGTCGACGAGAGGTCGCGCACGAGTGTCACGCGTCGCATTCGCCTCGCTGGCCTCCGGATCAGGGCATTACGGCAACAGGGCCAGGAGATTGCGCGGCGACTAAAGGAGGTGGAGATTCATTCGCCGTGCAGCGGGAGGGAAAGATGAACCGGCGGCAGGAGGACGCCAAAGGAGCAGTCGAACGAGATGCGGATGGCGTGCAGGACATTCTGCTGACAAGAGCTGTGTGCGTGCGTGCAGGTGGCAAGCTCCGCTACCTTACGGTCAAGAAGGCCGCGGCTGCCCCCAAGTGCGGTGACTGCCACATCGCGCTCCCGGGTGTACGTCCACGCACTCTTTTCTTACTGAGCTCCCACTGAGTCTGTCACGTGTGCTGACGTAACCTTGCCGCCGTCCTCATCGTGATTGTGCAGGTCCCGACCCTTCGCCCGCGCCAGTACGCGCAGGTCTCGAAGCGCGTCAAGACGGTCCAGCGCGCGTACGGTGGCTCGCGCTGCGCCAACTGCGTTCGCGAGCGCATCGTCCGTGCCTTCCTCGTCGAGGAGGCCAAGATTGTCAAGCGCGTGCGTTGATCCCTCCTCTTCCTCTTTCAACCGCCCAGAGAATCTCTGTTACCTCGTCCGCCGCACGCACAAAGATCCTGACCTTGGATATGTTTGCTATCACAGGTCATTGCCCAGCAGCAGCAGGGCAAGAAGTAGACGAGTTTGTTGGCAACCTTGATCTCTTTTTCTCTGGGCAAAAAACCACTTCCCTCTGTGTTTCGTGAGCGAGTGAGTGAGAGAGAATGGGAGAATGTCGACTCGTGCCAGTGTTCTCTCTCATTGCGAGCTCCCAAGTGCTATGCTCGGGCTGCCCGCGCTTTCGGCCGAGGCATCGACCGAGGCGGTGCATGAAAGCTGCTCTCGCCGAGGATCCGCTCTCGCGTTCATTCCGCTTAGTCTATTTGCGACGAAACATGGCGCAAGAGGCAACTGCAAGCAGAGACGGAGCTGCAGCACCAGCAGCAGAGCTCGCTGCGCTCAAGCTCTCGGCAGAGGCGTCAGCCGCAACGAACGGCCATGCTGCCGAACAGCCCGACGACGACAACGACGACGACGACGGCGAGGACGACGCAGCCGAGCCTGCTGCGAACGGAGCAACTGGTGCGCGAGGCCCAGCATCGAGCGAGACTTATGGTGGCAAGCTGACCCTGAAGTTGATCGCCACACCCTTCGTGCAGACAAGAAAAAGAGCAAGTCGACTACCTCCCGCGCTCGGATCTTGGACGTACAGCTGACTTTTTGGTGCTGACCTCGTTCCCCTCAACAGAGAAGAAGAAGAGCAACAAGAAGAAGAAGAAGGGAGGAGCGGCCGTCCAGCAGACGGATCCGCCGACAGTTCCCGTCTCGAAGTTCTTCAAGGACGGACAGTACCCCGTCGGAGAGACGCACGAGTACCTGAACGAGTGCGACTTTTCACTCACTCTCTGCAGTGGAAACACCCCGGCGTGGTGGCTGACCGGAAATTTCTCGCGCCGCAGCAACTCGTACCGGACGACTTCGGAAGAGATGCGCGAGAAGGAACGCCTCCTGATGCAGGAAGACGAAAACTCGCCTCACAACTACAACGCGATCCGACGGGCGGCCGAAGTGCACCGCCAAGTGCGCCAGTACGCGCGCGCGCACATCAAACCGGGGATGCAGATGACCGACATTGCCGACATGATCGAGAACGGCACGCGCGCGCTCGTCGAAGAGAACGGGATGAAGTCGGGGATCGGGTTCCCGACGGGCCTCAGTCGGAATCACTGCGCCGCGCACTGGACGCCGAACGCGGGCGACAAGACGGGTGAGGCTGGGATCCGAAAGGCAATCCGAATTTTCGCGGTGGATAACCGCTGACTTTTGGTACTTATGCTCCGGTCCGTGGTCTCACAGTTCTTCAGGCGGAGGATGTATTGAAGGTCGACTTTGGAGTGCACGTCAACGGCCGGATCGTCGACTCGGCCTTCACGCTCAACTGGGAGCCGACGTACGACAACTTGCTCAAGGCCGTGCAGGAAGCGACCGAGACGGGTGTCAAGGTGGGCCCAGCTCACGGAACACTTTTTTCGAGTCACGCGTTTTACTGATGTGCCGTTCCGCCTCGACTTGCAGGAAGCGGGAATCGACGTCCGGATGGGTCACATCGGCGCCGCGATTCAGGAGGTCATGGAGAGCTACGAGGTCGAGGTCGGCGGCAAGACTCACCAGGGTGCGTTAACGTCTCCCATCGCCCATGTCGTTTGCGCCTCGGGAACGTTCCTTCTTCACCCGTGCTGAGACGAGCGCCAGCATTGCCCTCGCAGTCAAATCAATCCGGAACCTGACGGGTCATTCGATCGACCCGTACATCATCCACGCCGGCAAGTCGGTCCCGATCGTCGCGTCTTATGATCCCGAAGACGAAGAGGCGGGCGAAAAGATGGAGGAAGGGGAGTACTTTGCGATCGAGACGTTCGGGTCGACCGGTCGCGGATACGTTTCGGGCGGCGTGAGTCCATTACGCCGGTTCATTCACTCCCTGCGGCAATCTATACTTTCCTCCGTGTGCGCATTCGCTGACTGTCGAGTATCCTCTAGGGCGAGTGCTCCCATTACGCTCGGATGGCGGGCGCAAGAGCACCTCTGCGGTAAGTCCCGCCCTTGCGCATGCTTTCCTTGTCCCCTTCTTCTCCGCGTCTTTCGGCACTGAAAATTGAGGCTCGCGTTCCCCCTGGCAGGCACGACTCGTCGAAGCGGTTACTCGCGTCCATCGACAAGAACTTTGGCACTCTCCCGTGGTGCAAGCGGTATCTCGACCGAACAGGCGAGAAAGGCTATGCCTTGGCGGTAAGCTTCTTCGTCGCCCTCTTTCGCTCTCAAGAAAAGCCCCACTGACTCGTGTTTTTGTGTCCTGATTGCGAAATTGCAGCTGCGAGAACTTGTGCAGACCGGGATCGTGCAAGACTATCCGCCCCTGTACGACGAGGAGGGCTGCCAGACGGCGCAATTCGTAAGCGCATCCTCACTATATCCATCCCGAGGCATTAAGTTCCGGCTTGGCTCAAGAGACTGATTGCCCCTCTTCCTCAGGAACACACCATCATCCTGCGACCGACTTGCAAGGAGGTTGTCACCCGCGGAGACGACTACTAGATGTCGGCTCTCTGTAGAAGCACTCTCGTCGAGTCTATGTAACCCTCCACTCAGCCGGCCGCGTCCTCGTCGTATGAGAGCATAATATCGGGACCAAGGAGAGAAGAGAACAACATGAGTTCAGAATTCCCGAGGCTACCATACAATACAAGATCACTCTAGTCTTCCTGCATCGCAACGTCGTCGTTGACGACTGCGTCTGTGCCCTCTTGTACCCCCGCACCTGCCGTCGGTGCTGCTCCATCCACCACCGCCGGAGCGTCTGGCTGCACGTCGGCAACCTTCTTCTCCTCCGTTCCCTCCTGATCACCAGCAGCAGCATCGGCTGCTACTACTGCTTCTTCCTCTTCGGGGTTGAGCTGAAGGTGCAGCCACTGGGCGAACCGCTCTTGTCGTCGCTGGTTCACAGCCGCCGAAGTTTCCGCCTCCTCGCTCGACGTGGCGGACGTGATCCTGCGGTAGAGGCAGTCCCTGTGAAGTGGACGGACGGGGGTCAGCGCTCTGCTGAACAGCTCACGATCTGCAGTGGGAAAGCTCACTCTGTGCCTGCCACGAAGCGGAGCTGGTATCCCTTCTCGCCGACTTTGGCTTCGAGACCGGGCACGATCTCGAACGCAGGCGGTTCCTCGGTCGCGGAAACGTTCCGGTTCCTACGCACCAAGATGACTTAGCCTGTGTCACGAGCTGCATGTACCGCGAAAGCAACGCACCTCTTGAGCAGCGGGGCCTTGACGGGTGCGCCGATGCCTTCACTTGGCGAGACGAGCACATACGAAGCGAGCCAACTCTGGTGCAGCTTCGATTCGGATCCAAACGCATCATCGAGGGTCAAATCCTCCTTGCCGAGAAGCTGGATGGTCATGGCATTGGCGCTCGGGATCTGCTCGACGGGGGCGATACATCAGCGAGCCGTGCCGACGGGACGAGACTTGCGCCAGACCAACGCGCGAACGCACCCATTCGAGCCTGTAGAGGTTCTCGTCCTGGTTCAGGACCTGCTCGACCTCCATGCGATACGCAATCTGCTGGCGCGGCGTCGTGGTGTCTCGCGCGCGATCCTTCTCCAAGAGGGTAAAGATGTCTTGACAGCGTCCGTCGGAGTTGATCGTGTGAATCTGAACGCCAACCAGGTCAGCCACTATGCGCCAATTACCTGCGGACTGTCTGAACGCACATGCTTGATAGCGGTCCCGATGAGCTTGTCGATCGTGAAGAGGGGATATGCGCGGATCCCGACCATGTAGCGGAGCTGTTCCTCAAAGGTCGAGGCGTCGATGTCGTTGTCGAAGAGCTTCTCCGACAGGTCGAGCAGATGCTCGTAATAGTGCTCCGCCGCATTGCCTTCGCCGTCGACTGTCGGGACCGGAGCGGACAGACCGAGTTCGATACCGAGAGGGTTGAGGCGGTGGTGATTCTGCTTGGCAGCGAGCTGTGCCGCGAGCTGCTTGAAGGCGAGGAGTCGGTGATACAGGGTCTGTTTCACAGAAGAGGTCAGCCGGTGGAAGACGGGAAAAGCACCACGCGTTCGGCCAACGCACGTGAATGATTCGAACGAGGCAGTAGAAGGTTGAGTTGGCGAAAAAGTTGTATCGGCGCGGCTCGATGACGAGGTCCGGACTCGGCGGCTCGACGGGCTGCCCATCGGCTGCGGTCTCGGTGAGGCGGATCCACAACGCGTCGGCGAGCTTGCCGAGCTCGCTCCCCTCGTCACTGGGCGAGGCCGCGCGCGACCCAGGCTTGCCGTTCATCCCGGGCAGGTTCCCGGCTCGTCCGACCGTGGCGGCGGCATGGACGAGCAGTCGCTTGCGGAGGTCGGCAGCGCCACGCTTACCAACAGGCTTGCGCTGACTGGTCGAGGATGACGCTCCGTCTTCGCTGCCCTCGCCAGCATCGCCGGCCGCAGAGTCGGTCTCGGTCGCCGCGTCGGCATCAGTCTCGGCCTCCTCGTCTGCCTCGAGTTGGTCCGAGTGCTGTGACGGTCCCAAGTTTGCCTCCATCTCGTCTTGCGGCACGCCCCAGAGCAGAGGGACAAAGATTCGCAAAAAGTTTTCGACGCGGGCTCGTTCCGGTGCCGAGTAGTTGGACTGGTCGCGGCCGAGGTAGGATACGGTAAGTTTGAGCACGTCGAAGAGCACGCTCCGATCGGTCATGTGCAGCTCGAACTGGTGCAACGGTCGGAGGGGCGGGGGCAAGGTCGGCGAGATCGAATCGGTCGGGTAGGTGATGGCTCCCGACGCCTGCGAGGCGTGCCTCGGAATGTCGACATCGGGAATGTCGAAGCGCTTGATCTGCTTCTTAGCACGCAGCGTCTCGATCTCGCCGGTGAGCGATTTCGACGTTGTCGTCGTCTTCTTGTCGAGAGCCTTGAACGGGATCGCCTGATGGTCGAGCGCTCGGTAGTAGTTCTTGGCGTCCTGTGAGCGGATGAACGTAAAGGTGAGCCTCATGCCACGCGTGCCCGGGTGCGGACGGCAGAAAGAAGCGTCGCCAAGGCCACCAACTCACCACTTCCCGCCAGACCTTGTTCCACTCGCGCTCGGCGCGCTTCCACTCGTCGTCTTTTTGCTTCAACCGCGCGAGAACGATCGGCACCGCGACTCCCGGGTTGTCCTCGAGGGCCTGCAAGATCTCCCAGCCATGGTCCTTGCCGTAAATCTTGCGGATGATGCGCTCGTACACGCTCGGTGCCGTGCCTCCGAGTCCACCACCCGGCAGGCCTTCCTGTCCGTTGGGGCCGCCGCCGACGAGCTTGAACGCGGCGCGTTCCTCACTCGACATGAGCGCGAGCCGGGCCGCGATCGGTTCGAGGTACGCGATCGTGCGCGCCATCGACGTGATGTGGAACGAGTACCAGTGCCGTTCCTGCTCCGAGTTGTACAGCGCTTCCTCGTAAGGGTTCTTGCGGTGCGCGCCGGAACCTTCGGAAGCCCAGGTCGCGAACGCGACCCACTCGTCGTTCAGGACGGACCACTCGAGCGGACCGCGACCGGAGCAGGCGAGGTCGATCTCCGAGTCGGGGAGCTTGCGGTAGCTCGGACCAAAGCTCTTGAGGAGGTGCAGCTCGACCCGCGGCCGGTCGAGGAACGACTCGTTGTCGATGATCCACTCCTCGCCCTGCGCGCGCCCGTCCGTGACGGGGTCCCACCCGACGAGTTCCTTGAACTGCGCAACGAGCACTTCATCGTTCCCGAAGAAGAGCAACGCCTTGCTGACGAGCGTCTTGAGGTCGATGATCTCTTGCGTGAACAAGTTCAACAACTTGAGGAACTCGGTGTACGCCTCGCGGTCGTCGAGGTGCTTCTTGACGCGGTCAAAGAAGCTGAACTCGTCCGGCTGGACGAGCGTCGGGTTGTGGTGCTGCGACAGGTACGAGTCGTACGCCGATTGGAGTCGCGGTGCGCCGGGGAAACCGGGCGGCGCCGCCGCGTACGGGTGCGCATGCGCATGCTGCTGCGGTCCCATGCCGCCTACGAGGGGCGAAGGCCCGTACGGCGAAACCGGCGTGAGCTGCTGCTGCTGTTGTTGTTGTTGAACAAACTGCTCGGTCGCATGCTGCTGCTGCTGTGTCTGGGCTCGCTGCTGCTGCGACGACGAGCCATCGACGCCCGATCCAGTCTGCAAATGCTGCATCTTGGCCCGCTTCGCCTTGGCCTTGTCGCTCGTGCCCGGTGCCGCGCGCTTCTTCTTCTCCCCCGCAGCAGCAGCAGCAGCAGCCGCACCGGCCCCAAGGTTCGCCGCTTGCTGCTGCTGCTGTTGCGCCAACGTCGTTTTCCCGGACGCGGAAGGTCCAGCGGGGATCTGACTCGCGCTCCGCGTCGCGCCGAGCTCCTTCTTCTTACCTGCGGCAGTTCCTCCTCCGGGAGTCATCGCGCCTTGGCCGCCGGACGCGGCGGCAGCGGCATCAGCCTGGCCCGATGTGTCGGGCAAGAACGCCTTGAACTCGTCGAGGAGATCGGGCGCGTCCTTGAAAAGCGCAGTCACTTGCGTGTACACCTAATGCAAAACGTGGAGTCAGCCTTCGGAGAGAGAGAAAAGACGACGGTTTGATGGGCGAAAACTGACCTCTTGAATCGGGCGCTGATCCTTCTGATACGTCTGCAAGATCTCGAGGAACGTCTTGTACGTCTCCGGGTCCTTGGCGAACCGGTTCTTGATCTTGTTGACATAGGTGATGGCATGGTTAAACTCCATCATCTGCGGCTGCGGCGGTTGTTGTTGAGCGGCCGGCGCAGGGGTGGACCCCACGGGTGTCGATTCGCGTGCAGAGACGGGCGTCGAAGCATTCGCGGCGGCGGTGGGCACAGCGGGCGAGTGCGGTTGAACGGGAGCAGAGGGAGTAGCAGACGGCCCCGCCGCCGTCGATGAAGGGAAGGAAGGTGCGCCTCGTCGCGCGGCCGCGGGCCATCCCTTCTCGCCGATACGTTGCGCAGTCGGTTGGTGCGACGACGACGATGCGGATTGTGGCTGTTGCGATTGTTGGGCGTACGGGCTGGGACTGGCGCCCGACCCTGCCGATAGCGGCGGTTTCGTCTCCGCTTGACCGGGTCGACTCGCCGCTGCCGCGGGTGACTGCGATGCGCTGCTGCCCGCCGCCGCCGCGGCTCTTTGCTGCTGCTGTTGAAGCTGTTGCGCCCACGGAGCAGTCCGCGCTCCGCCAAAGGGCGGGATCGGCGCCGGCGGCGAAATGGCTCGAGTCGGCGGGGCAGTCGCAGTCGAGGTAGGCGGCGCTTGCTGATGCTGGTGCTGAGATGGGAGAGGAGGCAGGCGAGAACCGGGTAGGTGGCTCGTGCCCGAGGTGGCGGTCGCCGAGGCTGCGCCGAGCAGAGGCGCCGAGACGGACGGGGTCGGACCTGGAGGGCGCGAGAGGGCCGAGACGGGACCGGGCTGGGCAGAGGTCGGCGGGCGGCTCGACGACGGTGGCGGCGGCGGGGGCTGCTGCTGCTGCTGCTGCTGCTGTTGCTGCTGCGCTGCGCGAGTTCCAGCGGTCGAGACGTTTTGCGTGCGGGTGGTGACGCCCATCGGAGTCGTGACGGTGATGGTGTTGGTCTTGCCGGCTGCGCCTCCGGATCCCGTAGCGGAGCCGTTCGTGTTGGCGACGTGGCATTCGATGCGGTAGCCGGGCGGGAGGAAGGTGTTGAAGCCCTGGATGAGGGAAGGGTGATCGCGGAACAAGGACGAGACGCGGTCGATAACTCCGGGCGTGTCGATCCTGCGAGCGCGCCGTCACCGAGGTCAGTGCCTTTCACTGTGGAGACAGTGGGTCGGGGAACGTACGTCTGAGTCTTGAAATCCTTCATGATGCTGCAAGTTGCCGAGTCGGCGAGGTGGGGGGGAGTAAGAGTTTTCCGTTAGCGGCAGGGTTCATGGCACTCCATCCCCGCCTGATTCGAGGTGCACACTCACGTCAAGAACTGGTCGTAGACTGAGCAGCCAAAGGGTTTGGGGTCAGCGTGCGAAGGAGCGGAGGGAGGTGGAGTGTAAGACTGACCGTCATAGTCGTTGGCAAACTGCTGCTTGACGCGGTCGAGGTAGTGCAGGGCATCTGGGAGGACAACAGGTCAGTCCTGTGCCCGCTGTGCGCTATAGAGAGGTCGCCGTACCGCGGACGTTGAGCGGGGCTTGAGTCGGCTGCTGCTGCTGCTGCTGAGCGGGTGGTTGCTGCGTGGGCTGCGGCGGTCTAGCCTGCGCGTTGTTCTGAGCTGGCTGGTGGCTGCTCGGCGGTCTCTGCTGCTGCGGTTGCTGCTGCTGTTGTTGCTGCTGTGCGGTCGACGGTGACGGCAAAGGGCCGGCTGCTGCTCCAGGCGCAGACCCGGGTTGCGGCTGCATGGTGGACGGCTAGCTCTCCGCTGTCCTGCTAGCCCTCGCTTCCCTGGACGAGCTGCGCGCGCGAGGGAGAGAGTTGAACGAGAGCAAGCAGCGGCGGCGAGAACGCGGAACCCTCGGACACCAACTCCTCGTCTGACAGCTCGCTCTACAGCTTCCTTTCGCACGCAGGCACTGTAAAGTCACTCGGGAGCTAGGATAGACCCGGTCTGCCGAAAGAACCGATCCAGAATGGGCAAATCTCGTCCTCCTGCGCCGCCGGTCCCGCCGCTCGTCGACTCGAAAACCTTAACCGCCGCAAAGCCTCCGCCGAGGAGGAAACCCAACATTATAAAATCGGGAAACGCAGGATCCAACAAGCCGACACCGGCGCCGCTCGCTCCGGGAGAGACTCCGCCGCCACCACCCCTTTTCCGTGAGTCGCCGTCCCTCACTTCACAAACTTGGCCCGATGAGCACACCCGCACGTCCTGGAGGGACATCCTTTGTCGCCAAAAATCAGTGCTGACCAGAGGAACGCCGGACGCCAAACAGCCGTCGGATACAAGACGCCGCTGTCGTTGCTCACCGAACGCTGCCAGAAATCCGGATGGGACCGCCCCTCGGTCGACCCCAAAAAGGGTTCCGAACCCAACTCGTGGACTGCGAGCATCACTCTGCGCAGAAAGAACCCCAAATCGGGAGAGTCCGAGACCGTCTACATGCGTCCGCCGCCGCGTCAGTTCCCGACTCCCTGTCCCTTTCCGCAAAAAGTCTTGCTTCGTGGCACTGACTCTTGGAGTGTCCACAGCTCCGTCAGCAATAGCGGTCGAGAAACCGAGCGCGATGGAGGCCAAGTGAATCGAAATGCAGCCAGCGAGCTGGAGGAACATTCGCCGCACAGGTGACTGACTTCCACCCCCTTTTTTTTTTTCAGACATTGGGCTGCCGTCTACGCCCTATTCCGATTCTCCAACAACCTCCGGCTCAATCTCCAGTTACCTCCCTCGACAAGAGGTTAGTCAACAGCACCTGCGCTCTCTCGGACTCGCGAACTTGGCTAACCCTTCTCGGTTGTACGCGGACAGACTACTGGGCCGCGCTGGAAAAGGAGAAGGCTGCCTCGACTCCTAATAAGCAATGGCTCTGGTCTACAACTCCCTTCGAGACGGCGGCAGCGGCGCCTCCACCTCCTCCTTCGGGGGCGCCGTCCGCCTCTTCCTCTCGGAACGGCTCAGGTCCGCCTTCCGCCTCGACATCTCGATCCGCGACTCCGGGCGGTGCAGCGGCGGGTCCCAACAAATCGATGCTCGCCCCGGCCGCCAACATCAACAGCAAGCCCGCGCCGATGCCGAAATACTGGCTCGAAGCGCCCGAAGTGCGGATGCCGACTGCTTTGCGGGACCTCGTCGAACGGACCATCCGCGATTCGATGCCCGACTTGACCGACGCCGACTTGTTGATGATGGGCAACGGCTACGGGGACGGCAGTAACAACGCAGCGTTGGACGATCATGCCGATGCGGTCGAAAATTCGCCGGCGGGGACGGCGACGCCCGTTTCTGGCGCTGGCTGGACGGCCGACGAGCGGACGGTCGAGCAAGAGTTTCTCGCTCAAGGGTTCCGGAAAGGTCACGTCTCTCGCGCCATCGCCTATGCTCGTTCGAGCGCAGCGACCACGACGACGACGGCGGCGGCGGGGGCGGCTTTGCCACTCTCGACTCTGCGACACGAAGTCCTCTCGCACCTGCACCTCCTCGTACCCGAATCGGACCTCCCCGCGGCGTTCCAGTCGTCGAAACCTTCAGATACTACCATCCGGAATGCGACGGCCAAGAACCGCGACGAGCTCGGTCGGATGTGGAAGGCCGAAAAGGTGGCGCGCGAAGTCGGCACCCCCGTCGAATGGGTCGTTGCTGAACTCGACAAGATTCGACCGCTCCTGCCCGAAGGCGATGTCGAAAGAAAAGAAGAAGAGGCGTCGTCGTCGTTGTTGTCGGAGAGCGAGATCGAAGGTCGGTTGCTTGAGGTGCTTGCGCGCAGGATGATGGACGTCGAGGCGACGACGGACGATGCCTACGTGCGCCGGAAACTCGGCGAGGATCAGTTGCGAGCGGCGTGGGCTTCTTCGACGCCGGAAAGTCCAGCAGCGGATCCTGAGCTACGACAACGCCGCGAGGATGAGCTCGTCGGTCTCGAGGGCGTGTTCGGAGCCCGGTACAGCCGCAAGAAAGACGGGTTCGAGATTGCGATCCCGTCGAGCGGCAAAAGCGACGCCATCGCTCTCCGCATCCTCTTTCACCCTTCTTCGCGGTACCCTTCCCCGCAAGAGGACGAAGCGACCGACCTCCCCGCCGCCTTGCCCGCTTTCTACATCACTTCGCCGACCCTCCCTCCTTACATCCGCCTCCACCTCGTCTACCTCCTCTCGTCTTCGTTCGTCCCTTCCTCGCCAGTCTCGACGAACGGCGGCGCCTGGCTCGAATTGGTCGATGCTGGTTACGGCGGCGTGGTCGGCGAGATGGTCGCCTTCCTCGAGGAACACGCCCGCAGCGTGATCGATAACCCTCCCGACGCTCGCACCGTCATGGACCGCTTGTTGCCGGCCTCTCAGCGAACGGGTGCCCTTCTTGCTGCGAATGTTGCGCAGAAGGTCACCAAAGCCGCGAACGGCGGCAATCTCCGCAACGGCAGACGGAGTCGAAAACTCCGCGCCACGCCGGAAGAGCAAGCGGCCCTCAAGCGGTCGTACGAGGCGCTGCAGCAAACTCCCGAGTACGGAAAGATGTTGCAGCAGCGACAGCGGTTGCCGGCGTGGGGGATGCGAGATCAGATCGTCGACCTGATCCGCAAGTCTCGAGTGACTATCGTCTGCGGAGAGACTGGCTCCGGCAAGACTACGCAAGGTGCGCTTGTCAGACTACTTACGTCATCGTGGCGAACAAGAGAATGCTCACTCTGCTTCCCGAACTAGTCCCGGCTTTCGTCCTCGAAGATGCGATCCTGCGAGGCGAGGGCGCCACGACTTCGATCGTTGTCACTCAACCCCGTCGAGTCTCGGCCATCGGAGTCGCGTCTCGTGTTGCCCAAGAACGCTGCGAAGACCTCTCACCTTCGCAACCGCCGAGAGGGGACAACCTGGTCGGCTATGCGATCCGCGGCGAGCGTCGCGCCGGACCGGGGTGTCGCGCCCTGTTTTGCACGACCGGAGTCGTGCTCGCGCGCCTCGGTCGTGGGGGCGATCCCGACCTCGAAGGCGTCTCGCACATCTTCATCGATGAAGTGCACGAACGATCCGTCGATTCGGATTTCCTCTTGCTCGAGTTGCGGGACATCCTCACACGCAATCCGAATATCAAGGTCATCTTGGTGCGTGCTTCTCGACTCGCTCTTTCTGTCTTGACGATGACTTGCGCTGATATTCTGAGTGCAGATGTCAGCTACGATCAACCAGCAGCAATTTTCCGACTATTTCGGAGGCGCCCCTTGCATCGAAATCCCTGGGTGAGCTGCGGCTCTTCCCTGCAGACTCGTCCAGAAGCGGTCGCTGATACGTCCGACGACTCGTTGCGCAGCTTCACGCACCCCGTTCAGGACTTTTACCTCGAGTCGTACTTGCCGACCCTACTCGCGAAAAATGCCTACCGGCCGAGCGGAAAGCCAGCCCGTAAGGCTACGCAAGCGCAGCTCGATCGCATGCGCAGCTCCTTCATCTCGCGCGGAGTGTCCGAATCGGACGTGCGGGCTCTGCAGGCGCTGGAGGTCGCCTCGAGGGCCGAGAAGATCGACTTTGGCCTGGTTGGCGCTACGGTGAGGTCTCTTCCAATGTCCGTTCACCGATGTAGACTGCTGACACGCAATTCTGCAACAGGTCGCCCACTGCCTAGAGACTTCGGCAGACACCGGTGGCGACATTCTGGTTTTCTCGACCGGTGTCCTCGAGATCAAGCAATCCATCGAAGCGATTCGCGCAGCAGTCCCGTCCCACGCCCTGTCCTCCCTACTCATCCTGCCGCTGCACGCGAATTTGACGTCGCAGGAGCAGACGAGTGTCTTCCGCCCGACGCCGGCCGGCAAGCGCAAGATCGTCGTGGCTACCAATGTTGCCGAGACGTCGATTACCATCGACGGCATCATCTACGTGGTCGACTGCGGACGCGTGAAGGAGAACGCTTTCGATCCCGAGACGGGCATCACGAGGCTCGTCGAATGCTGGACCAGCAGAGCGGGCTGCAGGCAGCGTCGCGGGCGCGCAGGTCGTACTCGCCCCGGAATCTGCTACAAGCTTTTCACGCACTGTGAGTATCCCTCCGAGCTTGATCTCGCTGCATCATCGTCTGACTACCTTGCCACTCAGATACCGACGAGAATGTCATGTCTGCCCAGCCAACGCCCGAGATTCAGCGCACCCCGCTCGAGGCGCTCTTACTGCAGATCAAGTCGACCAGACCCGCCGCCGACGTGCGAGACTACCTCGGTCGTGCACTGGACCCTCCGGACGTCAAGGCGATCGAGAGCGCTTGGGCGACCCTCGGCATGCTCGGAGCTGTTCAAGGCTCGGGCCAGGATCAGGCGGGTCTCAGCGCTCGGTTGACACCGCTCGGCCTGCATCTCGCGATGATCCCGGTCGATGTGCGACTTGCCAAGGTGAGCCGGTTGAAGAGCTTGCGCCACGGAGCGAACGAAGCTCACTGTCTCTCGCTCGGCTGCAGATGCTTGTGCTCGCCGCGATCTTCCGCTGTCTCGATCCCGTAAGCGAAACAATAACTTTCGCAATCGGACTGGAGCTCATATCCCCCCCTCGCAGATCTTGACGATCGTGGCGCTCCTTTCGAGCAAACCGTTCTTCCTCAACCCGATGGAACAGCGCGACGCTGCGAAAAAGTGCGTCCAACGAGCTTCACGTTTTCGTCCGGGGAAATCACTGACGATTCATCCAACAGAGCGCGCGCCAGCTTCTATACGGGTCGATCTGATCTGCTGAGCGATGCAACTGCGTTCGAGGCTTGTATGACGGCGCGCAAGGACGGTGCGAGCAGCTTGCGGACTTTTGCCGACGAGGTGCGCCTCTAAACGATTTTCCCCCGCCGAGACGCTCTCAACACTGACGCTGCGGCATGTTTTCCCAGCACTTTGTGTCGCACTCGACTTTCCGCGATGTCTTGTCCCTTCGGACAGAGTACCTTCAAGCGCTCGCAGCTGTCGGGTTCATCCCGCTGCGCGCCAAGGCGTCCGATCCGGCGTTCAACGAGAATAGCCAGAACGAGAACCTTTTGAAGGCCATCGTCTTTGCTGGAACTGCACGGCTGGTCCGCATCAAGCTGCCGAAAGCGGTGTACGACCGGAGCATCTCGGGTTCGATCGAGCGCGACCGGGAGGCACGCGAAGTGCGGTACTTTGAGCCGGACGGTCAGTTCAAAGCCTTGTATACTCGTCCGCTGGAAGCGTCGAACTGACCAGTGTTCTTCTTTCAGGCCGCGTCTTCCCGCATCCGACTTCGCTGCTTTTCGAGGAGACCAAGTACACCTCGCCATTCGCCACGTACTTTAACAAGCAGGTCACGACAAAGCCGTTCCTGCGGGACGTCAACGAGGTGGGTACACGTTGCAGTCGAGCGTCTTGGCAAGCTCTTGTGCATGTTCTAACGCCGAAGACCGCAGGTACCGCTCTACGCGCTCTTGCTGTTCTCGTCCGGCCGCATCTCGATGGAGCTCGACCGCGGTGTCACGATCCACCACGGCGTCGCGAATGCGAGTCAGGCGGTTCACTTGCGCGCCTGGCCTCGGATCGGGGTCCTCGTGAACGGGTTGCGGAAGCTTTTCGACCAAGACCTCGAGCGCGAGTTGGAAGAGCCTGGCTTTGGAGGTGCGTCTTGGGTTCTTTTCCGTCCGTTGCCGGTACTGACCTGTTCTCTGCCTGCTTCCGATAGGTCCGGTCAGTGCTGCGGTACAGACGATGCTCGAGCTCCTCTCGCGAGATGGTAGTCTTTTGCGGTGAGGACCCGACTCTTGGCGAGGTCAAGCGAGGTACGAATGCAATGGTCCTTCCTCCGCCGATGTGCCGAAACCGAATAAAAGGTACAGAAAAGCTCGTCCACCCCAGGGAGCTGAAGTAGTCTCGGCATATGCATGAACCCCTCTGGACTTATCAGCGCGGAGATAGTCAAGGAGCACCTCCGAGCTTGGACCGGATCGGCCTTCCCGGCGGACATCCGTAGCCAGCTCGCATTGTAAGGATCTTGCACTGCAGAGTCCGTAGCCCGCACGTTGTGCGAGGAGAAGAACGTGTGGAAAAGGTGAGACTTTTTCTCGCGCGGCGCGAGGCAAGAGCTGCAGGTCGACGGCGGGCGGCTTTGGCTGAGGTTCCTCCATTCGCAATCGCTCCTCGCTAGTGCAATCATGGTCCAGCACCTCGTTGGCAACCTCTTCTCGGGCGCTTTCGCCACCCCGGCCCTCCCGAGCCTCTCGCTCGGCGGCGTCTCGGCCTCGGTCGTTGACGGTAAGCCAGCGTGGACCGCACCCTCGTGCCCCCCCTCGCCGAACCGGACTCACCTCGTCTCTTGGGACGTGCTGCACAGATGCCAAGGCCAAGGCTGAGGACCTCAAGAACAAGGCCGCCAGCGCCGCCTCGGTAAGCTGCTCACGTCGGCGAGAAATCGAACCCTTTTCGAGGAGAGCGTTGGTGCTCGACTTCGGCAGTTCTCGGGGTTCGACCTCGTCGCGCGGTCTCTCACGCTTCCGGGGATATGCGTACTGACTCGGAACTCTACAGACTGCTGGTGACAAGCTCGACGGCGCCCGCGCCGCCGCTTCCACTGGTGAGTCGAGCAAGTCCGGACCCGCGGTTCCCTCGCCGGGTTCTTCCTTGGCGTCACCAATTTTCTTTTTCCGTTTTTTCGCCTGGATCTGACTGCTGACCACATGTTGGCAATGCAGGTGCTGCCCAGGCTGCCTCGAAGGTCAACCCGAAGACCATCGAGCTCTACTCGGGCAAGTACTACGCTACTTGCGCCCTCGGCGGTGCCGTCGCGTGCGGTGCCACCCACGCCTTTGTCACCCCGCTCGACCTTGTCAAGTGCCGCAAGCAGGTCGACAAGAACCTGTACAAGTCCAACATGGACGGATGGAAAAAGATCTACGCTGGCGAGGGTGGCCTCCGCGGTCTCTACACCGGCTTCACCCCGACCTTGATCGGTTACTCGATGCAGGGATCCGCCAAGTACGGCTTCTACGAGTTCTTCAAGAAGTTCTACTCGGACCTCGCTGGCCCGGAGAACGCCGTCAAGTACAAGGACGCCATCTTCCTCGCCGGTTCGGCCTCGGCCGAGTTCTTCGCCGACATGGCCCTCGTCCCCATGGAGACCGTCAAGGTTCGCATGCAGACCACCTTCCCGCCGTTCGCCTCGGGCGCCATCTCGGGTGCCAACAAGGTCATCGCCGCTGAGGGCACCGGCGCGTGAGTTCTCGCGGGAGTGTCGCTGTTTCTTCCCAGGTTGCTGACCTCGGTCCACGTGTAGGCTCTTCAAGTCGCTCCCGTCGCTCTGGGGACGTCAGATCCCGTACACTATGATGAAGTTCTGGTCGTTCGAGGCTACCGTCGCCGCCATCTACAACGCCCTCGGCAAGCCCAAGGAGTCCTACAACAAGGTCCAGCAGCTCGGTGTTTCCGCCGCGGCTGGTTACTTCGCCGGTATCTTCTGCGCTGTCGTCTCGCACCCGGCCGACACTATGGTCTCCAGTAAGTCCGTGAAGCACTCTGCGCCGAGCCGGAGTCAGCGGAGCTTCGTTGGAGAGCGTTCGGAGGTGGCAGTGGCGTCCCGACGCTCTGTCGCCCATTCCGAATCGTGTCTCTCGTCGACATGCATGCATGGGCGACGCCGAAGTGCAAGAATGGCCACGAACGTGGTACTGACTTCCAATTTCGCGCGCCTGCAGAGCTCAACGCCCCGCTCAAGCCCGGTCAGGCCAAGCCGACTGTCGGTACCATCTACTCGGAGATTGGGTTCGGAGGATTATGGTCGGGCCTCGGGACTCGTATTCTTATGGTCGGAACCCTCACCGCCCTCCAGTGGGTACGTCGTTTCCGCTCGATCGAATTGCGAAGACTTGGACGCTTTTGCTCACTTCCGCCACCTCGCAGCTCATCTACGACACGTTCAAGGTCACCATGGGTCTCCCGACCACTGGTTCGGCCGCTCCGGACCCCACCAAGAAGTAAGCGTCGTCTTGACCGCGATGCCCTTCCTGTCCTCCTCCCACTCCTCGTCGTCCCTTCGTCGCCTACTAGAGTCTTTTCACCCTACCTTTTCAACTCCAATGTCCCTATTCTCGAGTCTTTTACTACCTCTACACCACCACCACCAAGCCGCTTTTCGTTCCGTATCTCGTCTTTGCCTCTCCTTCACGAGAAAATGTCTACAGAACTTTTTTGCTCAAACTGGTCGCGCTGGTCTGTGGAAGCGCAGAGTATACTGACGGGTTAGCGCTCACCGGCGTTTGCATTTGAGCTAGGGGAATTTAATGGAGCGGAGTGGCAGGGTCGACTGCAGCGGAGGGTTGCTCGCAGACCAACCATCTCCGCCTCGGTCTGCGTATCGGACGACGCTAGTCGATACAGACTGGTACTCGATAACGGCTCTGAAGTCCTGCTATACATCTCCCGGCAGCCGCTCGCTCAACTGTGACGTCCGTCGCTGTTCCTGCTCTCATGATGCTGCCTGGCCGTCGTCGCATCGTCGTGGTCGCACTCGAAGCTATCCCCGGGCTAAGAGAGATCGCGCGGCTATGCGAGCTCGGGCAAAACCGTTCCGGAACGCCCACTGCTCCTCCGGCGAGAACGGACGGCGAAACTGCCACCGCGGTTACAAGGCCGACTTGATTCGGTATGCTTTCCGCGCCTTACGTTCCCACGCCCTCGTTCTAGTCTCCGGGATGTTGTCGTCTTCTCCGCTACGGGCTCGACCGAAACGTGCGTCGCTCAAATCTCCGTGACTCTCGAAGCTCGCGCCGACGAGCAAAGTCAGATTGTTCGAAGCGCGCGTGGCTCCGGCACAGCCAGGCTTCCGCTCGTGAAATTGTCGCATGTTCGCCAACGAGGTCTTTGCAACGGGGTGCTGGCTGCATCGAGCGGCGGTCGGCTTCTCTTCCCTCTCTGGAGACGTACAACAAGGCCTAGCCGCTTGGTGTTTCCGCCGCCGCTGGTTACTTCGCCGGTATCTTCTGCGCTGTCTTCTCGCACCCGGCCGACACTATGGTCTCCAGTAAGTCCGTGAAGCACTCTGCCCCGAGCCGGAGTCGGTGAAGCTTTTCCTCCGAGTCGAGACGAGCACGTTCGGAGGCGAACGGTGGCGTTCCGACGTTTTGCCGCTCGTTCCGGCCCGTGTCCCTCTTCGACATGCATGCTGCTTTCACACATTCCCCACGCCACATGAAAAGTCACTCTTTCTTCCGTGACTATCGCTTCTCGCCTCTCCTCCTTGCCGCCCTTCGCAGAAAATCAATGTATCTGTTTCGCTCGGAACGCCCTTTGTTCACGTTCGATCCCAAGATATTGTCGTGTAGGATAAGCCCCGTTGGGCGCACCGCTATTATTGTGAACGAGAATCTACATCTGGTGCTCACTGCCCGAGCGGCCGACTGCTTGAAAGCAGCGAGCGAGACAAGAGAGCTTCTTGACCTCTCACCACGCAACGCACGGCTCTGTGCGAGACTACCGCACTCTCTCACCAGCTTCAGATAAACGTGTCCTAGCCTGCTGCCCTTCCTGGCAGCTCCTCGCTAAACTACGCCATCGTCACCTCGGCTACTCATCGCTTCGCCTCCTCCGCATTCGATGTCACGTCCACGACGAGCAGCGTCGGGCGTATCGGCGCTGTGCAACTGCCTAACTGCAGGAGGTGAGTCAGCTATGCCTCACACCCCGAAGCGAGCTGTACGCACCTCTGCATCGCTCGACGACGAGTCATCGGCCCCACCTTCATCGACTTCTTGACTCGGCACAGCTCAGAGGAAGCGAGGACTGACAGCCAGATGTCACACCGACAGCACCGTTCATTTTCCCGATCTGGGCGCCGGAAGTAGCGCGCGTGACGAGGACGTCCCCTTCGCACCTCCAGCTCGTCGCGACCGCCGCCATCCTCGGCGAATATGTCTCGGCCGCTCTCTTTGGCGCGATCGCAGACCGACGAGGTCCCGGCGCAGTCTCGACCACGGCCGGACTCCTCTTTGGCGTCGGACTCGGATCGCTCGCGTGGCGGTACCAGGTCTGCGGTGCCTTGCTCGCCAACGGCGAGACGCCCTGGGTCCACGAATGGCTGCTCCTCGCCGCGGCGTGGTTCATCGTCGGATGCGGCACTGCCGCGAGTTACTTTTCGGCCATGTGCTCGCTCTCGAAATCCGCACCGGCGAGCCACGCAGGCCTCGCGATCGCGTTGCCCTGCGCCGTCTTTGGCTTGTCGCCGCTCTTCCTGTCCGGCGTCGCATCCCTCTTCACGACCGCGGCCAAGGCAGTCGACCAAGGCGCAGCACTCGACGTCCGCGCCTACTTGGGCTTCCTCGGCGCGCTCCTCATGGCGGTCAACCTCGCGGGCGGTTTCCTCATCCGCGACTTGCCGTGGCAGGAGAATATCGACCGCGTCATCGTCGCCGCGATCGAACCCTTCCCGGATGAAGAGAACCTGAGCGGCTACGTGAGCCCGGGCGAGCAGACCTCGGAGCGCTCGCCACTCCTCCGACGGACCGACGCTGCAGCTGCGACTACCGCAGTCAAGCCCATCACGACCGGCGATTCGTTCGGCGCCTTCGTCTCGACCACTTCGTTCTGGCTCCTCGGCGCCGTCGTCTTCTTCTCGACGGGCCCCGCCGAGATGTACATGGCTTCCGTCGCGCAGATCCTACAAAGTCTCGCGCCGACGAGCCATGCCCAGCAACCCTCGAAACGCGTGGCCCCGCACGGCACCCTCACACTCAGCAAGCACCACGTCGCCCTCCTCAGCATCAGTAACACCATCTGGCGACTCGTAATCGGCGCCGCGTCCGATTACCTCGCGCGACCTGCCACGCCGGGGAGGAAACGCAGCGGCTGGAGGAAGCACGTTCGCCTCGTCTTTGTCGGCGGAGCGTGCATCCTGCTTGCACTCGCCTGCATCTGGGCTTGCACCGGCATGTCGAGCCCGTCGGGACTGTGGGTTGTCACGCCAGGTGAGTCGGGGTCTTGGTGCCAGGCTGCTTGCGACAACGCTCGGACGTTCTCGCGTGAGCCCGTTGTCCTAACCCTTCTTGCCGCGGCCCACAGCCATTGCGATTGCATACGGCACCATCTTCACCCTCGTCCCCGCCCTTGTCCGCGCTCGTTGGAACGTCCTCGATTTTGGTCGGAACTGGGGCACCCTGACCTGGTTCTCTGCCGCCGGAGCGATGCTCTACACCCCTCTCTACGGCATCTTGCTCGATTGGGCGCAGCAAAAGAAGGGTCAAGATGAGAACGCCAGCGTCTGCGTCGGGCCGAGGTGCTACAAGCCGATCTTTGCGATTGCGGCTGTCAGCGCTGCGGTCGCCGGCGTGCTGGTGATCGTCCTCGGACGCAGATGGTCCCAGCGTGCCATTGCCGCATAGCCATTGGCGACAGGCTGCTCGCTGGTTTGAACGGCTGGCCGCTTTCTTCCCCTCTCTCGTCTTCCTCCCTCCATCATCGCGCGTCTTCTCTGTCGTATCATCCCTGATCCGTTGACTTTGTTGTTGTCTTCCCTGTCTGTATCGTAATGCATCTATTCCAAAGCAATCCTTCGGGAGAGTCGTTTGGCTGCCGGAGAGAAGCGCTCGCGGAGAAAGTAATAGCGAAATGAAGGAGTGTCTGTGCTCGAAACGAAAAGAGAAGCTACAAGAGAGTCGGATCCAACCAAGCGTGGACCCTGCGCGCAAACACGACGGTCGATAGGGAAGTCCGCGCGAATGCTGCTGCGATGAATGCGAATACGAAGTCGTGAAAGGAGCGTGCGAAGTGAGAACGACTGACGGCAGGAATTAACGAGGGTGGAAAGAGCGGGGTATGGAAGCTTGAGGATGCGAGAATGGGTGCAGAGTAATATGAGAGAGTCGGTGGGAAGTAACGATATGTGCATAAATGATCGGAACGAGATGCGCCTAGGCCAGGACGAAAACAGCGGCGATCGCCGACATGGCGAGCGACGCGAGAGCCGTCTGGGGCGAAACCGCGAGGGCGCCCGACGTGCCAGTCTGCTTAGCGGCGTTGTTGGCGGCGGTTGCGCTACCGTTGGCGGCCGAGGTGGCCGAGGTGCTCGACGGGGACGGTGCGCTGCTCGAGGCGCTGCCAGAGGTGGAGTTATTCGAGGTGGTGACCGAGCCGCCGACAGCCGCCGGAGTCGACACCAAAATCTCGTAGGCGCGCTCAGCGTATCCGTACAACGGCGCAGTCATGTGGCTACAGAAGATTGCGAGTCCAGTCAGCTAAATTTAAAGCAACAATCGGCAAGGGAGAGAAAAGAGAAGAGGGACGCACGCAGAGAGACTGAGCGGGACCATGGACGAGTCGACGACACGCAAATTCGAGACGCCGTACACGCGCATCGCGTTGTCAATGACGCCGCCCTGCGACTCGGGCAGCATCGAAGCCGTTCCGGCGGGGTGGTACTCGGTCGAGACGACGCCGCGGAGCCATGCTTCCCACTCGGCGTCGGTTTGGACAGCCGAACCGGGCGTCAACTCGTTGTAGACATAGTCGGCGAACGGCGCCGTCTGCGACACCTTGCGGGCGTACTTGAACGCCTCGCGGAGGATGACAATGTCGCCCGGGTGGGTGAGGTAACCGGGGTCGATCAGCGGCTTGTCGAACGTGCTCGTGCTGTTGATCTTGACCGAACCGCGCGAGAGCGGGTGCTGGATCGCAGCCTGGATCTGAACCGTCACCGCTCCGGGGTACCCGCCGTACGTGCCCGTGTTGGACAGGAGGATCTCGGCCTGTCCGACGGCGGACGGGTAGACGTCGCGGAGTTCGGCGGTGTACGTCGCGTTGTACCCCGCCTGGATTTGCGCGTTGCTCGAGTAGGCCTGGACCTGCTCCGACTTGTTGGCGGCGAGGTCGTCCATGAACTGCTGAGCGGCCGACTCGGAGCCGAGGAGGGTGGTCAAGTTGACGTAGACGACGGCATCGTTCGGCGACGTGTAGAGCGAGTTCGGGTCGCCCTCCTTCCAGAGTGCGAGCTGCTCAGCAGCGTAGGTCGTGTTGGTCTCCATGGGGTCTCCGGAGAACGGGAAGCTCGTGTTGAGCGTGATCGCGCCGGACAAGTGGTCGGTCAGGTGCATGCCTACTCCGGGGAGGTCGGCAACGACGTCGATCCCGAGCGGGGTCAAGAGCTCGGAAGGGCCGACGCCCGAGACCTGCAGGAGCTGCGGAGTACCGATGACACCCGCCGACAGGATCACCTCTTTTGATGCGGTGACCGTGTACGTCTGGCCGGCGGCTGCCGCAGCAAACTGCACGCCAGTCGCCTTGTTGCCGTCAAAGGTGATCTGGGTCGCCTGGAAGCCCGTCAGGACGACGAGGTTGGTGCGGTAGTCGATCGGGTCGAGGTAGCCCGTCTTGGAGTACGAGCGCGTCCAGTTGGTCGGGTTGATCGCCGACGTCGCGATGAAGGCATCCCATGAGTCGCCTCCGTAAGGGTCACGTGTGCCGACTCCGAGGTTGGCCAAAGTCGGGATCCATTCGTAGGTGGAATTGTAAAAGATTCCGGGGTAAGAGTAGTGGATCGGTCCGTCGGTGCCGTGCAGACTCTCGTCGATCACGATACCCGCCTCGTCGATATGATACTGCGACGGCGGAGTGAACTTTTCGCTCTTCTTCGTGCTGGCGTAGACCGGAGCCCAGCCCCAGTTGGCGTGGTCGTCGACCATCTCGGCCCACGAGTCTTGCTCGATTTCCGACTGCCGGATCATGTACAGTCTGCGCAAGGGATAGCGAGTCAGGAAACGCGTGCATACGACGCACACGGCTCGCGCCTAGAGCCACTCACCCGTTCACGGCCGAGGAACCGCCGAGCACTTTCCCTCGCGGCCAGAAGATGCTCCGGTCGTCAAGTTGCGCCTGGCCCGTGGTAGAATATTGCCAGTCATAGCTTGAATCTTGGTTGGCTATGCCACCGAAATAGGCGATGGCAGGCGGCAAGATCTTGTCCTCCACTTCGTCTCCGGTCGACCCGGCCTCGATGACCGCGACGGTGACGGAAGAGTTTTCGGATAGCCTTGATGCCATGACAAGACCTGCCGTCCCCCCTCTTCATCATTGAATATGATCATTGAAGGGGCAAAGTATAGTGAATATAGCGGGTCAGCAACCGTTCGACGATATGTTTGGGCCAAGTGGAGGCGCGTGCACGAGGGTCCTCGGCTGACGCCGGCACTGCGCGGAGGAACGCACCCGACGATGACATAGTCGAAGGTCTGGCCAGCAAGGGCGTTGGCATTGGTCACGGAGGAGCGCTCCTTGAGTTTCCAGTCGACGGGTTGCCGCGCGAATCGCCGAGGTGCGACCTCGGACGACGGAGGTGCAGCCGGACTCGCCGCTGCTAGGAACGCGGCGAGTGCAACGGCCGTACCGATCGACCAAGCAGAGGGCATCTTGTGCTTGCGGTGACCGGAGGAGAGAACGAGGGCGTTGCAGAGGATGCAGAGGATCGCACAGGCGCGTGCAGGTTGTTGATCTGCAAACTCCGGGCTTGGATCTTTCAGACAACAAAGTCGCGGAAGACTTTAATGCGAAGGGCCGAGAGTTCTTGGGCGGTGCAGCCTCAGGCGAAGGCGGCCGAAGACACGAGCGCTTGGAGACAAGCTTAAGAGGCTTGGGGAACAGGTTGAGTAAACAACGAGACGCGTCTCTCGAGAGCTGCTCCTGCTGCTGACTTCTCCTCGAGCAGGACTATTCTTAAGCTGCGAATGCAGCAGAAGCTCTGCAGCTCGGTGCCGAGAGACTGTACAGCCGCGCCGAGATCCAAACTTGAAGAGGGCCCCAGAGTGCTCGGCATCGAGAGGGGGCCGACCGACGCGCGTCGACGCGTTCCCGCCCGGAGAGAGGCTCGAGCAGCTTCCGACGCAGATTCCGGCCGACGCCGCGACGCTGCCAAACATGCGATGCAAACATCGCATACGTAGGGCTCATAAGCGTATACCATATCGCCGCTTTGTCTCAATACCCCGCCACGAGGAAGAGAACCGTTTCGTTCATTACGGCTAATGATCCTGCTGGCGATCATGACGAGGTGTGTGCACCGCCTGCAACCGACGTTGCGGATCGACGCAAGTGTTCCGGCGTCAGCGACGACAGCAGCGACGAGCCCGTCACCGTATCGGTGGTGACAATGAGCAAGTTCCGGGCTGTGGCGGGGGCGGAGGAGTTAAACGAGGTCTGAAAGTCAGCGGTTGCTTGCTACCGCGCTCGGACAAGCAGCGAGCTTACTCGGCAACTGGCGGTTGACGAGTCGTAGCGCCGAAACCTCGGCAAACGTGACCCCGCCAATAAAGCAGACGATCGTGGTCGGAAGCTCGCCACCAGTTACTGCGAGGCGCGAAGGGCAAGTGAGCACTAAGTCAGCGGACGGAACCGGCCAGTCCTCTTGGACTGTCTCATCGCCGGAGGACTCACATCGCTGCATGGCTGCGTCGTCGACTTTTTGTCTCTCGTCGAAAGTCGCCCCGGGCAGCGCTTTGACGACTTCCTCGACGCCCCGCCACCCATTCAGGTTCGCCGCCGCCGGGCCTTTGCCGCCGAGCCCGTTCGTGTTGGCGCCGGCAGGTGCGAGCGCGGTCTGTACCAACCGGACACTGAGGGGCGCGTACCCGGAAAAGACGTAGGAAGGGTCTTGCGGGTTCTGCTCGTCGACGTCGTCCACGATGAGTCGGAGCGGTTTGCGACATTGTGCAAACGCAGGTTTGGGCGTCGAGCGGGATGTCGGCGGCGCACGGGCCAGGACGTGCAGTTGCTCGAGCGCGATCAAGAGCGGCAAATAGTCAAAGCCATAAGTCTGCCGGCGAGACGGCTCAGCGGGCGTCACCAGAACGGGTCAGCGGCTGGACCCAGAAATTTTGGCCTCACCTGCAGGACGTCCCGCTTGAATTCTTCCAAGACCTTCTGCTTGATGCCGCCGGTGATGAGGCTGTACATGCACAAGAGTCGCAGCACCGTCCGCAAAGGCGCCTCGAGATTGATCAGTTCGCGGATCGAATTCTCTTGCGTGGCGAGATCGACGCCGGCTATGAGATCTGTAACCAAGCAGTACTGGAATCAGCGTGTGTATGTCGGTGCCTACTGTCTCGTGAAACCTGAGAACTGACTCTGCTGTACTTCCAACGCGATGTTGAAAGCGTCGGTTTGAGTGAGGTTCATCACCTGCTCGGTCAAGTTCGTGTCTGCGGGAGCTCCTCCTGTCAGCAGAATCATCGGAGACCGCAGTAGAGACAGATCCGACGCACGTAGTCGCAGAGCCTGGTGCTCCGACTGCAGTCCTCCAAGCTGACCGACAAACTGTCGCAGCTCCGCAGCCGTCTTTGCCTGATGACGCTTCTCGTAGTCTTCGTTGAGCCGCCTCGCCGTGCGATTCAGTACACTACCAACGACGGCGAAGTTCTGATCCCGCAAGTCGGCAAAGAGCGGGTCGGTCGACGATGAGAGGAGATGTTTTCGCTTGCGCGGCGTCGGCGTGTTCATCGAAGCCTGCGTAGGCGTCGATGTCGAAGCAGGCGGTGGCGGATTCAAGAGATCCGGATCGACATCGATGTGGGCTACGAACGAGGTTTCGTCGTTAGCAGCTGTGATTGTTCACTCGTCCGGGTCGTGAGAAAGGGAGCGATTCCGCACAGTGCTTGATACCGACGACCTCATCGACAAGCCCTTCGTAAGTGAGTTGGGTACAGAGCGCCGAAACCATGTCGACTTGTCGGTCGATGACCACCATCGAGTCGATCACGCCGTTGGCGAGTGGAGCACCGTGAGCGACCGAAGACGGCTGCTCGGTCCGGAAGCGCTTGAGCAGGTCGACGAGGCGCTGAATCTCCCGGAGACGTCAGTAACTGTATGAGTACTCATCGGTGTCGGTACTGAGGGCCACTCACTCTTGCAGAATCGCCCTTGCCGATGATACGAGGTATCGGTCCGAACGCGCGTTGCAGCGTCATGATGGACTTGGCGAGGTCGTAGACTGCTGACGGATCTCCATCCTGCAGGCACCTGCGTCAGACCCTCGAGAGTACAGGCGCAAGGTGAGGTCCAGGAGGGCGAGAACGCACCAGTTCCGTCTTGCGCCAAACATCCTCGTACTCGAGGCTGAGCACATCGTTCTCGAGCGGGATCAACCCGAGCTGAAGCTCCTGGATCTCGAGGGACCCGAGAACACCCAAGTCGGACAAGATGCTCGTGCACAAGCTCGTCATGCGCGGGACGACTAGGAGGTGGTACCGATGTTGGCTAGAGTCGGGGGTTGTCCGGATTTGATCTGTTTCGACGCCGTTAAGAGGAATGTCAGAGCGGGTTCACACTTCGGGATTCGTAAACGTTTGCGTGGGTCAAGTCGACGTCCGGACGCGGCCCTGTCGAAGCAACTCCCGGACGACCCGAAGTTCAGGCCTCGAGACCCCGGCTGAGACGAGTCTCTTTCCCCCCGAGCACCGTTGACAGGCTTTCGCCGTATAAGTGGAGGATGTAGGTTGCAAGGGACTGCGTCCGAGTACGTCGACCACGTGTGAGACTGACTGACCTGCGATGATGCGCATAAACTTGACTTCGGGGCGACACAAGTACACGACGTTCCGTTCTGCCTGCGAGAGCGGTCCCGGCTCGAGCCAGAACATCTTGGTCACGGCATGGTTGTTCTGTACAGCCCAGGGCGGTAAGGATCAGTCCTTGAGGTTTCCCACCCCCACACGCACCACCGCCTGGTTGACGGTGACGGCTGCTCGGGACGTACCTTGAGTAGGCCGACTTCGGTGACCAAGCCGAGGGGTCCTGCCAGACTCGGGGTCAGGATGAGCGTTTTGGGCCCTACGATCGTGTCTAGCTTGGTCTGCAGCGCCGTCGAACTGATGAGGCGGAGCAGCTCCGAGTCGATGCCGCTTTGCATAGCAGCCGGCGCGGGTGGTCGCTCTTGCATCGACGCTTTGGTGTTCTGCAGCACAGGCTAGCAAAGCAGTGCCTGAGAAGCGAGTTGAGGTCTCTAGAGGCCGGAGTTGAGAGGCAATTTGAGGCCGGGCGATTTGCAAGTCAGTCGAGTAAATTACGCGACTCGAGTCTAGAGAGATTTTTTATGCTACCAAGGGTATGATATACATGAGCTGCTTACGGTGGAACCGGTCGGACACGTTTTACGTTCGATTTCTCAAAGTCGCGAGCAGCGCTTACCACGCCCGGCAGCCTGTGGACAGCGGTCCCTCACAGCGTCTTGACCCATGCTCTGCTCGTAAATGATGAGGAGAAGGATAGTAGCGATACTTGTCGTCAAGATAGATCTGCACCCTGACTCCGCTGCTCTAACCACCATCGTGTGTCCCAATTCTCGAACACCATTCCGAGCTCTTTCGCCGCCGAGTCTGGTGAATCGGAGCCTGCAAAAGCACGCGTGAGCGGGAATCTCCCAAGGTGTTGAAGTGACGCAAGTCTGCTCACCATGGAAGCCGTTCCGGGTATCGCTCAGGCCGTACCGAGCCCGTAATGACTCGGGTCGCTCCCACTGTCCTTCGAAGACGCGCGTCGGACCGATCAAGTTTCGCCAGCGTTGGATCGCGTCGGGAGAGCAGAGCGCAAGTGCGACTAGCGGACCTGAGATGGCGTGCTGGACCTGCGAATAGACCGTGGGTTTTTTTTTTTTTTTTTTTCCGTCGTCAGTCTAGGCGCGGCGCTTCGGACTCTCGGCCGTCACGAAGCGTACCAGGCGTGGATAGTAGAAGCGACCTGTGAGCAGAGAGGTAAGTGACGGGTGCGAAGAGGAAGCGTCGCAGTCGGTCCGCACCTTTGTGCTCGCCGTAAAACTGTGGCATTCATCGGAAGTTCGTCAGACGGACTGCAGATGATGCTGAACCAGATCAGCAGCTCACCTCTTCAGCCTCTCGCTGTCGCCACATGAGTCGCTTCGTCCGCACGATCTGCGAGAGAGTTTGGGCTCAGTGTAAGGTATTCGCAAGAGACATGCGACAGGAAGCGGGGTTAAACCCTCAGAGCTAATGCTCCTGGAGAGCGCACCTCGAGTCCGCTGCGCTTGATCTCTTTCATGATATCTGCGGGAGCATGTACCGCATCAGTCCGAGTCCTGCGTAGCGGATCCTGCGCCCTCTCACTACCCAGCACAGCCTCGCCGAGATGAACGAAGGGACGAGGCTTCTCACCTTGGACATGTGGTTGGTGAGCAGCGACGGACGGCTTGATGATGCCTAATGTTAGCTGCAGAGCCGAGGCGGACGTCGTCATCGCGCAGGTAGAACGAGCTGGCGGTCGCTGGAGATGCGGACGAATTGATGACTTTCGGCGAGGAGAGAATAGCAATGTGACCTTCCGAGAGTAGTACCGGTAGGTCGTAAGCTAGAAGTGTGGAAGCTGTCGCTGGTGAGCGGACTGTCCGAGGGAGAACAGCGCCAGGATTGAAGGAGGAAAGGGAACGCTGAGCGGGCGAAGAAGGCAGCTGGATTGATCGTGCCGGGCGAGCAAGTCATACTAGACAGTCTGAGCATCAGTCTGTTGGACGACATCATGATGCCAGAGCTCTGCAGCCGGAACGGACGCAAGGACGAAGGTAAACTCTATGAAAACGATTTTGCAAACAGCATGTCTGAGCGCGCACTCATGCTGCGACAGCGACTTCTCCGGCTTCCACTACACTCCGGATGTTGAACGCGCCAGTACCCGAGTTTGGCGGTCGTCCGACGACGATGCGGGCCGAAGGACCGATCATGGTGTCGAGGTCGCCGTGCAGGGCCGCCTCGGCGATGAAGGCAGAGGTCGTTTCTATTCGAGGGCGATTATGGTCAGCGAAAGATCGTGACCCGATAAACCCGCGCGACCAGGAACCTACCGAACGAAGCCTTGAGGAACGGCGACGAGTTGTTCGAGAGACCGGTACGGTTGAACGGCTTGTAGCCACCTTCGCAAGTCTGTTTAGGGGAGCGCCGGGCAGATCAGCGTTCCGTTCAGCCTCGCACCGAGTCACGCAGAGCCTCACCATGTAGTCAGCGATGACGGTCAAGTGGCGGTAGTCGACGCCGATACCGTAAACGGAGAAGACCGCCGACATCTCGTTGATGATCGACGACCGCGCCGCCTCGACACCGTACGTGCGCAGGATCGCGCCGACGTCGTTCGT
>JAMALC010000207.1:0-30584 GCA_023628275.1 Rhodotorula sp. M30-05A-2 | reverse complement strand
CGTCGAGGACGGCTACGAGTTCTTTGCCAAGAGGCAGTTGGTGACGCTCTTCTCGGCACCCAATTACTGCGGTCAGTTTTTTCCCTCCCCCCTCAATACACCCTTTGGGAATGCTTCATACTGATACTGACGGGGGCTGATTCTCTCGGACAGGCGAGTTTGACAACGCGGGTGCGATGATGTCGGTGGACGAGACATTGCTGTGCTCTTTCCAGGTACGTCCTCGATGCCCTCGAGACAACGATCACCTCATAGTTCTCGGGCGGGCGTGTTTGTTGACGCGTTGTTTCCTTGTTTCTTGCAGATCCTGAAACCGGCAGAGAAGAAGAAGACGTTCGCGTACGGCGGAGCAGGTCAGGGTCGTCCGGTTACCCCGCCACGCAAGGCCAAGGGAGGCAAGACCAAGTAAACGGACTTGCGCCCCGCCCTCCCGTCGCCGTCGCCCTCGTGAGGATCGAGCATTGCTCCACCCATTCGCCGTCCCTAGAAGAGAAATCTCCCCTCGCCCCCCCTCACACGGCGCGCGCGCCTTGCGCCCCTCGCCTGGCTTTTGTGTTCCTACCACCTTTTCTTCCTTTCGTCCTCCCTCCCTCCTCCTCTTCCCCTTTTGTGTGTGTTTGTCTCCACCTGTCAGGCCGTCACTATTCGTCGTGCGCCGTTGTTCCCCCGTGTTCCCCGCCCCGACCCCCATTCCCCTTTTCTCTCTCTCACTCTGCCTCACTTTTCGCGCACTCTCTCTCGTCGGCGCCGCACATGTCCAAGGTCGGCATTCGTGCGCGTCTTCCTACACTCGTGGGAACTCGGTTGCCCCCCCTCTGCTCACACGATTTGCCGTAGCAAACCCTTCTGGCTGTACTTTACCTCGGCTTTTCTCTCCTGCACATCGTTTTTTTCTCTCCCCGAATCGACTTTCTGCTGCTACCTCTTGGCTTTGCTATAGCGAATTAGAGTGTGTGCGGAAGATGTAGCATTACAACAACAGGGGAAAGAGCGAAACGGAGCTGTTCGTGGGGGAAGATGCGATTGGTCTCTACAAGACTTAGGCGTTCACACGCTGATACACGTCCCAATATGCCTGTTCGAGTGGGGAGAAGCAGCGGATCAGCGTCTCGCCAAGGTGTGCATCTCGGAGGCGCAGGAGACGGAAAGCTCACGCTGTACTCGTCCGCGGTCTGCAAACGGAAGAAGAAACCGACAGCGTGCGGTTAGCTCACGAGCGCGACGAACAAAAAGGCACTTTAATCCGGGGGGAGAAGGCGCACCATATCGCCCGTCATGTCGTCCGTCACTTCTGAGAACGGCATCTCTTTGCCGTTCACGGTGACGAGTTGGTTCGGATCGGCGTTGCCCCCTTCGGCCGGTTCAAACTCGTCAAACTCGTCAAACTCGTCATCATCGTCGTCCTCCTCCTCTCCCGCTTCGGCAAGCGGCACAGCAGCAGCAGCGGCGGCGGCGACAGGCTCGATCGGTTGTTGGATGTCGGGAGTTCCGGCGAATGAAGAAGAAGCGCCTTCTTCGAGCGAGAGTGCGGGCGAGTCGACACCACCTTCCGAAGCAGCAGCAGAGTACGGCACCGACGAGCGGGACCTCTTGGATACCCCTTCAAAGTCCTCGTCGCCTTCCACATCCTCATCGCGTTCGCGCTTCAGTCTCGACGACGAGTCACCAAGGACGGCGGCAGAAGACTCGAGGAGTTGTTCCTCCGACGCGCCGCGGGCGGGAGTCGCGCTGGAAGAGAGCAGCAAAGGGGATTCTACCGCTGCTGTTGCTGCGACACCGGGCGTGCCGGACGAAATCGAGTCGATCCCTGATGTGCCGCCTCCTTCCTCGAGAGCTGCGAGGGAAGCATAGTACGCGTCGAGGCTGGCGTCCCCGTCTGCTGCGGTGGTCGGTTCGTCCGAACCCGGCGCATTTCGTTGATGCTGAAGAGGCGGTTTCCTCTCGTCGCCCAGGCGCAAGGTGGCACCGCCCGCGGCCGCCGAACTCGACAACTGACCACTCACGATCTCCTCCTTGTTGTCCCCGTCCCCCAGCGCGCGGGAGGAAGACGAAGCTCCTCCTTGCCCGCCGTGCTCCGGATCGGCCGACGAGATGGTCGACTGGGCAATCCAACTCGGCAAGGCGTTCTGCGCCCTCTTCTCTTGCAGTTCGGCTTCCCTGCGCGCTTTTTCGTTCGCTTCGTCGTCGTCGCCGGCCATGTGGATCTTGACGACGGCGGCGGCCGAGGGACCGGTCCCGTTCGCTTCGGCGGCGGCGGCGGCGGTTGCTCCGAGTGCCGGACCATGCACGAGCAGGTACGCTTCGGCGTCGAACCTGTACACGCGTGCCACAGATTCCAGCGAGATCAGTTTCCGGATCCGGCGGACGTCACGCACCACTCTCTTACGGACTGGACTCACTTTGGCAACTCGACCCTCTCCATTTTCTTGAGCAGGTCGACGATCCCTTTCGTCTGGCGGTTGAGGCGCTGCATCCTGTCCTTGTTGCCTCGGATGTCCTCCTCGTTCTCCTTGTTGACGACTTCGGTCTGGCAGATGGAGCACGCGAGGAGGTTCCGCATCGGGTCAAAGAGGGTCGAGGCGTCGAGGGGCGTGTAGGACGCTTTGCAGAGCGGACAGGTGTACCCTTGCGCGTCGAGTTCCTGTGCGTGCGCACGGGCGGGCGGTGCTCGCGTTAGTGAGAGAGTCTCTGCAAAGAACCACACGCGTCCGGAAGTGAACTAACGTTTCGCAGTTTGACGTCGATGGTCTGCTGGATGCGCCACATGCGCCACTTGACGACGTCGGTCGCTTTCGAGTAGTCCAAGTAGTAGTAGCTCCGTTGTTGGGCTTTCGCAAAGCCATTGTCGCGCATCTCGGACCGGCGATGCCTGTGAAATGGAACGGGAAACGAGGGGTCAGAGGAGAACACCTCTCTCTTTCACGAACTGCTACTCCGGAGAGAGAGAGAGAGAGAGCGCCCGCTACGCAGACTGTTGAACTTACACTTGCACGATCTGGTCTTCGAGCAGCCTGTGCGCGATCTTTGTCACGTCCTTGATCTGCATTCCGAGCCTTCGAGCGAGTTCATCCGCCGGGAAGCTGAGCGCGCGCGGTAATCCGGTGGCAGGGGTCGCAGGCGATGGGGGACAAAGGTGCATTCAGCATGGCATTGCACGCTTTGGGTTCTACGGGGGGTGGAGAGAGAGGCAGACGGCATCACGAGGACTCACATGTCCTTTTGGATGAGTTGGTCGATGAGGATTGCGCCGCGTGGACCGTAGAATGCGCGTACGACTTTTTGCAAGAGCAGCTTTGCCGTCTCGATCCCTCCTCCAGTAGCTGTAGCATGACTGGTGGCTGTAGACGACATGATGAAGAAGCAGCCCTCGTCGTCAGGGTTGGCGGACTAGCGTTGGACGTGCACGTTGGAATGCGAGCGAGTCAAGTGAATGACTGCTCGCTACACTCTGCCCTCTGAGTGTGAGTTGCGAGTTGAGCGAGTGCAAGAGAGACGAGCGAGGCGAACGTTCTCCTCTTTGTCTCGACTCTGCCACTGCGACACGAGTATAGACACTGTGCGTTACCAGCGTACACTCCTACCCCTTGTCTGTTCAACCTGCCGCCCTTGCTCGCTCGCTCCGTCGTCCCCCGACTCGGCTCACTCGGAACGAGTCTCGGTCCGCTCCACTCCGCTCCGCTCCCTCGGGAACCCAGCGAGAGGCCAGGCGGGGAGGAGCTATGCTACACAGGAGGCGCATCGCGATCGCAATGGATTCGGTGACTTGGCGGCAGGGGCTGGACGGGACGTCTCCAGCAGCGACTGCCTCACTCGGCCCCTCGACAGCTGCTCGTTGCAACCCTCTGAATCACGGCGACGCACAACCTGAAGGTACCACATGAAAGCTGACGCTCGCTCGATATCCGCGCGCGTCCCAGATGGCGGCGCAAGATCTTCCTCATGCCGACGCTCGCTTTATCCTCATGTCCGACTTTGACGGCACAATCACAGAGCGGGTATGTCCTCGTCCAATCACTCTATAGCCAGGTGACCTGACGAGAGCTGCTCGCGGAATCAGGACTCGAACGACACGGCCACGGATGACGTGAGTTTTTCCGATCTTTTGCTCGTCGACTTTTCCGGCTGCGTCCACTGACGCGCTCGAGCACCATCACCAGCTCGGCTTTGGCGTCGACCGCCGACGAGAGCTCAACGTCGACATCCTGAACCACAACAAGACCTTCCGGTACGCTCTCCTCAACGCATCTTGACGTGGTGGCCGAGAGAATCTGCTGATCCGGCAGAACGTGCACAGGGATGCTTTCGCCGAGATGCTCGAGAGCGTCAGCAAGAACGGACACTCGTTCGAAGACGTCAGGCAGTACCTCGTCAAGCGTGAGTCGCTCTTCCCGGTCCCGACCGAACCGCTGAGAATGCCCGACTCGAAAACTGAGCGCTCGCCTTCTGCCCTGCAAAACAGACATCACCCTTGATGCCGGCTTCAAGACGTGCTACAAGTGGTGCGAGGCGCACGACGTTCCCGTCGTCATCGTCTCTTCGGGCATGAAGCCCATCATCGAGGCCATCTTTGCCAACTTGGTCGGCGAGCAAGACGCCGCCAAGATCGACATCATTGCCAACGACGTCGACATCTCGGACAACGGCTCGTGGAAGATCAAGGTCAGTCCCGTACAGCTTACATCTATGTACAGCCCGAGGGACCTGAAACCATAGACCCGACTTCGCAGTTCCGGCATCCCGAATCTGGCTTTGGGCACGACAAGAGTCGCGCCACGGCTCCGTACCGCGACCTCGCGCACCGCCCGACCATCTTTTTCTGCGGAGACGGCGTCTCGGACCTGTCGGCTGCCAAGGCCGCCGACCTGCTCTTCGTCAAGGTCATTCCCGGGTAAGGCAGGAAGTCCCCTCATGCAGCACTCGCCTCCCGCGCTGACCTCTTAGTTACTTCTTCGGACTCTGCCCACTCCCGCCCTCGTTTCAGCCACACCAACGACCTGAGCGTGCACTGCGACCGCGAGAACATCCCGTACATCCCGTTCGAGACGTTCGACAAGGTGCAAGAGGTCATCGCTCGGATCGTCGACGGCAAGTCGACCGTCCAGGACGAACTCGCCCAGCCCAAGAAATAAGAGCCCGCTGCACCCCTGCGCCTCTGCACCTCTGCACCAACCCCTGCACATATGATACAGTAGAGAGAAAGAAAAAAGGCCTTGCCCTTCCGGGCCTCACGCGGCCTCACGTTTGCCAACCAGATTTTTTTATTCCCGTGCTCTCGCATTCACAAAGACTCTATGCCGTCCCCCTCCAAGCGCACAATATCGGTAAGTCAAAGTCGGAGAGAAGACTAGTACTGGCTCTCCCATTTTTGGTTCGGCCGGTTTCGGGGCGATCGACGCTCCGCCGCCCGACGGGACGTCGAGTCGAGCACACACGCAGTGCTCAAGAGACGCTGCACGGAGAGAAAAAGGGAGAGAACAGCTACGAGTAGCCACCCCAGGGCGATATGCAGCAGCAGCAGTCGTCGCACCCGCTCGCGTCGCTCTCGTCAGCAGCGCGATACGCCGCCAACTCGTCGCCCGTCCGAACCTCCGAACTCGCCCAGCAGCAGCAGCAGCAGGGCGGCTCCAACTCGACCGGGGCCGTACAGAGCCCGGAAGAGTACCACTCGTCCTCGATGCGGCAGTCGAGCCCGCCTCGCAACGCTGCCGGTGAGGACGGCGGCTCGATCATGACGACACACACCACAAAGAGGAGGCGGACGACTCTGCAGGACGGCAACAGGACGTCGGAGGAACCGCACGTGGTCAAGAAGACGAAATTGCTGTCGTGTACAGAGTGCAAGGTCAGTTTCCGCTCCGCGCTCCGACGACCCGAGGATCCTTTTTTGCTCACCACCGTCTTGACACACAGCGGAGAAAGATCAAGGCGAGTCTACTGTTTCGGATCTGCAAGGTGACTACAAAGAGCTGACGTCGTCAATCCGATCCCGACAGTGCGACCGCAAAGTGAGCCTACAAACGCCGACCGAGACAGAATTCGCGCCAAAACTGACCGTCCCGAACCCAGTTGCCCTGCCTGGCCTGCTGCAAGCGCGGCGAGCCGGAAGCCTGCAAGTGGCCCGACGAGTTCGACAAGCCCCAAGTCGACGTGCAGCCGTTCGCCCTCACCGGCGACCTGGTCGTCCTCGCGCAGCGGATCCAGTCCCTCGAAGAATGGGCGCAGACCCTCCCCGCCGAGTTGCGCGAAGCGGCGCCCGTCCCGACGCGGTTCGAACCTTCGCTGTACGGGACGACGTCGAAGCAAAAGGCGCACGAACTCGGGACGAGCGTCCGCGCGAAACCGCGCAGCCGGTCTGCTGTGCCGAGCAAGACAGAAGCGGATGAGGACCATATGTACGACGCCCCGAGTCGCGATTTGAGCGAGGTAATGTTTCAGTCCCCGAGTTTTCTCGCCGATTGGAGTGGCCAAACGCAAACTCACCCGAGATGCGCCCTCTGCAGACCGAGGACGCTGCGATTCAACTCGAATCGATGGCTTTCGCGACGCGCCTCCCCGACTCGAAATACCGCCCGCACGACAGCCTGCCCTTGCTCGACAGCGCCGCCTCGCCCAGTACTGCCGGCCTAGCGAGCAAGAGCAAGAGCACCAACACCGCAGATCCGCAGCCCGTCGCGCGCGAACTGACGGCGTGGGGAACCTCGGTCGTCGGGCACCCGCTGGTCTACGACGGACCGTGGTCGGGCCCTGCGCTGGGACTCGAGATGTGCTTCTCGCTCGAGGAGTTGCAGATGCACTACAGGCGGGCGCTCGACTCGATCTGGCCGCATATGCCAGATCGAGCGCTCTCTCAAAAGCTCATGACGAAATACTTTGACGAGGTGCGCATCATCTTCTCGGATAGTGCACGGACGCAGTCCATCGAGCTGCGAAGAATTGACGCTCGGGTTTTCGACCTTTCGGGCAGATCGCCTGGCTGCATGCGGTCTTTCATCGAGAAACCTTCGAAGCCGAGCACGACCGCGCTTGGGAGATGATCGACAGCGGCAGGCGAGAAGAGATTGACCCTCTGTGGCTCAGTTGTTACTTCCTTGTGAGCACCCACAAGATCCTCCTCGCAGCTCGTCGCGCAAAAGTCGTTCATTGCTGAGGGGGAGGGCACCGTTCCGCAGGTTCTCGCACTCTCGCTCGACGGACTTCGCAGCACCGAGAGGAACGTGCAGCTCACGCCCGAGGAACTTTCCCGCTGCGATACGATGATCTGGTATGGGTGCGCGCACCGCCTGTTGCAGCTCGGCAACGGCGTCGGACGACCTCAAGTCCGCTTCATCATGTGCGCACAAAAATCCGCTCTACGATATGTTCTTGTGCTCACTCTGCTTCGAGCTGATGGCCGTTTGACTCGCCGCCGTGTAGGCTTGCGATCCTCATCGGCCAGTGGCTGCAGACGAGCAGTGCGAGCGGGCGCGTGACCGCCTTCCTGACAATCCTTGCGGGAGCACTGCGGACAGCACAGGTAAGCTTTCGCTTCGTACGCGTCGGATAATGAGATGGCGTTTCTGATTCAATCTTGGACTCTCGCGACGCAGATCATGGGACTGCATCAACTCACGTCGGATCCGGCTCACATGCCGCCACCTGACCCGGCCTGGCCGCCTACTGCGTGCTCAATGCGCCGCGAAACCGCATTGCGGCTCTTCCATACGCTGCTGTTCTACGACTGTGAGTGTATGTTGCGTCTCCAATCTTGAGAGCGAGGCTGACGAGCAGGCGGTGCCTCCTTCAGGTTTGAGCGCCTCTACACGCTTCCGGTCGTACCTACTCGACCCGCGTCAATGTGAGTCTCTCAAGCCATGCGTTCGCCTTGTTGCCTGCGGCCTGACGCTTTTGTTTACACCGAGAAAGGTACGACTCCCGAGCCTTCAAACATCGATTGGAGCCAGATGTCGATCACGGACTGGCGCATCCAGCCCAAACCGAGGAGCGAATATACCGACATGAGTTTCGAATACGCCAAGCACCGCAGCAGTGAAGCGTGAGTCTTCATCCCGAGCTTTGAGTGCGGCATGTTGCTGACCTTGTCACGCCCGCGAAGCTATCGCCTGGCTTTCGACAAGCTCTTGTCCGGCAATACCGAGCTGAGCTACACGACGATTCTCGAGCTCGACCGGATGTACCGCTTGATCCTCGACGAATGCATTCAGTCGCTCCAAACTGCGGCGAACGACACGAACACGTCCGAGGTGACGAATCGGCAGCGCAAGCGCTGGATGTGCGAGGACGGCTTGCACTCGCGGTTGGTGCGCCTGCATCGACCGTTCATGACGCAGTACGAGACGTCGCGCAAGGCCTGCGTCGAGAGCGCGACGCTGCTTCTCCAGATCCATCGCCGCATCGCGAGCGTCTCGCGGAATGTGAGTGGATTTCTTTTTCTCCTCCCTGTTGCGGAGGGACGAGATATTGAATGTCATACCGCACTCTCATACAGGTCTGGTTCATCTATGTGCATTGCCTGTCTGCGGCCATTTGCTTGTTCGTGGACTTTTTCCGGTGCGTCTCCAAGGTCTTTGATTGCAGCCATGGAGTTTAGACTGCTGAACGCTGTGCTCTCTATGCAGGGCTATCGATCACGACCGTCCGACCGAGGAGATCGAGGAAAAACGAGCCAACCTGGCCATCTCGCTCGACGTCTTTGGGCACACCGATCAAGTCCGCTCGCCCTCTTTGCGGGTCGTCGTGCAGACGGGGTACGAGATCCTGCGCGGCTTGTTCGAAGCGAGCGACTTGCGACGGACGACTCGGGCGGCGCAGGCGCTTATGGGCCGCAAGGGGGGCAAGGAGCAACCGCCGGTCGAGAGCTTTGCGGCGGTCCTGCAGCGCTTGACGCGCCAACTCTCGATCGATGCCCAGACGACGAAACAGATCGAGCCGATTCGAATCGCCACCGGGGTCTCGGCGGCGGCGGCGGCGCCCTCGTCATCACAGTTTGGGACCACCGGTGCGAGCGATCAGCCTGCCTCGGCGGCAGCGCTCGCCATCTCGAACGGCTTCGGCGGGTCGGGTCGGGCACCGGTGTACGAGCCGAGCCCGTATAACTTCAATGTACCCGTCGACTTGTCCTATGTCAACGGAGGCGAGACGTACATGCCGAACGAGTTTTTCCGCGACGTCGGCTTGACGCCCGGCACGATCGGGTTCAACCTCGACTACCTCTCCTCCGGCGGCGGCGGCGGCGGCGACGCCAACATGCAACCCGTCGATGCCGCCATGCGTGCGACTGCCCCGAGCGGCGGGAACGGACCTGCCGCCGCGTATGATCCGCTGCAGGGCACGAACGGGTTGTACGATTGGCCGGCGTTCGCGGCGGGCGAGGCGACGAGCGAGCAGGGCAAACTTGCCGCCAGCGCCTTGATGGATCAGCTTGCGACGGGGATGTGGTAGCTTCTCAACCCACTATAGATTTGAAAATGACCTGATTGATTACAAAGTGTAATCGCGCTGAATAGCCGAGTTTGTAATCCGTGGTTGACCCGCATCATCGGTTGCGTCGTCAGCCTCGGTCCATCTCGAGACACCTCGCGCACGCTATGGTACGGCGAGAGAAGCAGGAGTAGTAGCGTGAGAGAACTTACCAAGTGTGCGCTGCGCAGGGTCAAGCACCTTCAAACCAGTCTGGCGCACCGGGCGACCAGAACAAGGACAAGGTCAGTCCGCCGGCCTACAACGTCCTCTAGGCGGGTTCCTGGTACTGACAGAGAGGACCGATCTATCCACAGAAACCTGAAAAGGTCCGTGTCGCAGTCCGGTATGGTGCTGGATGGCGATTCCGAGGGCACTGACGCAGCCTTTTTCTGCTTCCCCTCTCTGCTGTCCTGTTCGCGCACTCGTCACCGACTGTGAACACCTGGCACGTACACAGAAGAAATGGGAGCCGCCTCTGCCTACCCGCGTCGGCAAGAAGAAGAAGCGCGGTCCCGACCCCAGTCACAAGCGTAAGTCCCTTGCCATAAACCTGACGGAAATGGCTCCATCCATCGTAACGCCGGCCCGCAAACTTACGCAAGTACCGCTATGGACATGACCTGCAGTGCCGGCCGTGTTCCCGACGACGCGGTGCAAGCTGAAGCTGTTACGGATGGAGCGGATCAACGACCACTTGAAGATGGAGGAGGAGTATGTCGAGAACGAGGAGCGACTCAAGCCGACATTGACGGAAGACAAGTCGGCCGAAGAGCGGACACGGGTCGACGACCTGCGCGGGTCGCCCATGTCGGTCGGGACCCTGGAGGAGATCATCGACGACGACCACGCGCTCGTCTCGTCCGCGACCGGACCCGAGTACTACGTCTCGATCATGTCGTTTGTCGACAAGGACCAGCTCGAGCCGGGTTGCTCCGTCCTCTTGCACCACAAGAACCACGCGATCGTCGGTGTCTTGCAGGACGACACGGACCCGATGGTCAACATGATGAAGGTCGACAAGGCGCCGACCGAGAGCTACGCAGACATCGGAGGTGAGTTTCTTACCTGACGCTTGTCTGCAACGCACCACGGGGACTGACCAGATTAACCGTCCCCCAGGTCTCGAGCAGCAGATTCAGGAGATCAAAGAGGCGGTCGAACTCCCCCTCACTCACCCCGAACTGTACGAGGAGATGGGTATCAAGCCTCCCAAAGGTACGCTTCTAGTGTGCACGGCGTTAGTTGTGCGCAGCGGGCGCTGACTCGAAAGCCCCTCCCAGGTGTCATCCTGTACGGTGTTCCGGGAACCGGCAAGACGCTCCTCGCCAAGGCGGTCGCGAACCAGACGTCGGCCACCTTCCTCCGCATCGTCGGCTCCGAGCTCATTCAGAAGTACCTCGGAGACGGTCCGAAGCTCGTCCGCGAGTTGTTCAAGGTGGCGGCGGACCACGCACCGTCGATCGTCTTCATCGACGAGATCGACGCTGTCGGTTCGAAGCGGTACGCGCTCTCTCTTTGATTCGCATCGGCACTCTCCGCGAACTCGTGCTGACGCGCAGACCCTTTTTCTCTTGCGATCAGTTACGACTCGAACTCGGGTGGCGAGCGGGAAATCCAACGCACCATGCTTGAACTGCTGAACCAGCTGGACGGATTCGACGACCGCGGCGACATCAAGGTCATCATGGCGACGAACAAGATCGAGTCTCTCGACCCGGCCCTCATCCGTCCAGGCCGAATTGACCGCAAGATCGAGTTCCCGTGAGTCCGCACATTCCGCACAGCCAGCGACCGCCGTTGCCTCTCGGGTATGGGCATTAGACTGAGGCAAGGATCCTCCCCTCAACAGGCTGCCCGATATCAAGACCAAGCGCTACATCTTCAAGATCCACACGTCGCGGATGAACTTGGCGGACGACGTCGACCTCGAAGAGTTTGTGCAGGCCAAGGACGAGTTGTCGGGCGCCGACATCAAGGCGGTGTGCACGGAGGCGGGTCTGTTGGCGCTGCGCGAGCGGAGGATGCGCGTCACGATGGCCGATTTGCGCGCGGCGAGGGAGAAGACCATGTTCGCGAAGAAGGACAACGGTCCGGAGGGCCTCTGTGCGTCTCTTCGGCGATTACCTTTTCCTGAGCTCGAGCGGTATCGCTGACTTTCTCTCATCTTCCTGCAGACCTCTGAAACTCCTGGGCCTAGCTACTGCTGCAATCGAAGAGCAACGCCTCCGCTGTGATTTTCTCGGCCGAGGGAAGTGCGTTTGCCCGACCGGCCCTACAGGCTACCAGTCGACGGCCGGGCGGTTGCTAAAGTCGCGCTTGCGATCCTGCGGTCGCCGGTGTTCATGGCCGCTTACAATAATGGATGTGATCCGCAAAGCTTGCGGAACGTATGTAACGGCATCCGCCCGGAGATCTGCAAGCTTGGGAGTGGCGATATTTCCGAAAAAGGTCATGTCTTTGGCCGCGAGCGTCATCTGTCCGGCTGGCCATAATCTTCTCCGTTTGAGTGTGACATCGGGTCACCTGATGCTAGAGCAGTACAGTCTGAGCGCTTTTGTATCAAGTACAGTCGCGGTGGCGAGCTCGGATTCGATTCAGGGCCGCAGCTGTTTAGCCACGCTTCCAGCCAAAATGTGGAGCGCCCGACGCGCGGCTCGCTTCCACGCGACGCTTGGCTTTTTGGCTTTAAGGTGCGGCTCCAACCACCTTCTGAAGGTTCGTGCTCTGGTCCTCGTCAGGAGATCCAGGTTCACGCTGCTCCTCCTCGCCCTCGCTTCTCCGCCCGATCTGCCAATCTCGCATCCAAACAGTCGCCCGGGATGGCTGCTGTGACTGTGGATGCGCCCCCGGCTGCCCTCAGCTATGAGCAAGGCTCCTCGATCACTCCGAGTCGCCCCCGTCGGTTGCGGCGCAGGCAGCCGCCGCCTACGTGCCCGCCCAGGGGACGCTACCGCATCTCAGAGGTCGCCAAGTTGCCGAACCGGATCGTGCATCCCGGCAAGCTCATCGAGAAGGACCTGCTGTCCGAGTCGACGGCGTCCGATCCCCGGGACGTCGAGAAGGAGGCGATCGACCCGTACCGCGGCGTCACGGCCGGAGTGGTGAGTGGCTTTGCGGAGCGATCTACGAAAGTCGCAAGCAGATGTTCACATGTAAAGAGTCCTACAGGTCCGCGGGATGCACCGCGTCAAGCTGTGCGACGTGACCATGGACGACGTCCTCGAGGGAAAGCACACGCCGCCGTTGACGCTCCGCGACTTTGAGGACTTTCTGTGCTTCCGCCAAAAGTCGGCAGAGAACCTGTGAGTCCAGGTCTCCGGGACTCGCTTCCCTATTCGCAAGGCTGACGACGCGAGACGACGCAGCTATTTCTATCTGTGGCTTACCGAGTACTCGAAGCTCTACAACGCGCACCCGCCGGCGCAGCGGCCTCACCAAGACACCCTCATCTTGTCAAAGTCGTTCAACACGGCGGTCGACACGTTCTTCTCCGAGGCGTCGCCGCTCGAACTGAACGTGCCGTCCGACGTCCGCCGCGAGATTGACGAGCGGATCCGATCGGTCTCGGCGCAGGCCGAGCCGTTCTTGCCGCCGTCCGCGTTCGACAGAGTCAACCACGAAGCGAGCGAGTCGCTCGCCATCTCGTTCAAGGCGTTCCGGAAGCAGGTCGTCCGCAACGCCGATCGGAACCGCGGCTGGTTCGCCATGTTCCTCGGCATCACCACGTGGGCGCTCGGCCTGATCCCCACCATCGTCTGCGCCGTCCTCAACAAGAGCCGCGGTTGGAGGGCATTGGGGATCCCGCTGTGGTGGTTCGGACCGGTTGTGGCTTTGGGAGGCTGGGGCAAGGTGCGCTCACTTTCCGCTTCCTTTCGGAGACCTGACGAGGGAGTTGACAAGCTGTGTTCTGTTTCTCAGACCTGCCTCGTGATCTACATGTTTGGCGATAACCGTCAACTATACCCATGGGAGATTGCGGCCGTCAAAGCGGAAACCGATTCCATTTCGGCCGGCTCCGACACCAGCGACCCCTGGGGCTTTTCGTCTTCCCCGAATCCTTCCACCTCCACCGCCGCCGTCGCAACCACCACCACCGCAACGCAACGCTCAAGTGTCGACGAGAAGGCAGGGTCGACACTCGACTCTGCCGACTCTGCTGACGTCCAGACTGCGCCGTCGGGTTCGCCTCGCCACTCGGCCTTTCTCGACCTCGGCTACATCCCTCGCGGCACTCGACCATCTTCCGCTTCCGTGTCGGGATCGGAAGGCAGCAACAGCCGCTCGAGTCAGTCGGCCACGACTCCCGGTGGACTTTACTTCGCGCCAGCCGCAATGGATCTTCCGCCGTCGAGTCGTGTTTGGGAAGCCTTCACGAAGCAACTCAGTCCGGTCGTCGCGCGCGCTCAACGCAACCTGGTCGCTACTGCAGCCCTCTACGGTCTCATTATTATGGCGATCACCGCCGCTATCTGTCTTTCCGTGCCGAACCGCAAATAATCGCATCATCTTCCGTCGGGTCCCCTTTCTAGGTTGTAGCTCTTTTGATGAACCCTGTATCGCGTGCAGTGCATAACAACATACAGGCGTGAATGGTTGCGCGTCTAGATCCGTTCCAGGAAGCCCATCTGCAAATCGCCAAACTGTCGTTTCGCTTCTGCATACACTTGGGTGCTGGCCTGCAGCACCTCCGACAATTGATCGACGATCGGGCGCGGGTACGCCATACGCTCGTGTTTGGCCGCCTCGAACGGCGCGCTGTGTCCGCGAGAACATCCGTCAGGGCGATGCTCGGGGTGCATGCGCGAAGGAAGAGACTTGCCACCGAGGATCGTCGTTGCCGCTCACTCGAGCATAGAAAACTTTGACGGCGTTCATACCTTTCGCGGCACCGCCATGCAGGTGAGACTGCACGACCGGGTCACTGCTGTTGAACGCGAGCCGGATCGATGGATTGAAGAACCAAAGCTGATCGACGCCGTGCGAAAAAGTGTCAGCGGAGCGAATCTTACCCCCGAGTTTTCGGAGTGGGACTCACCACGAGGCGCGCCTGCTCGTCTGCCGCATCTTCGATTACGAAGCGGTGACAAGCGTGGGCCTGACCCGTCTCGAGCATCTCGGCTACGAGATAGGCGCTGAGAGGAGCCCGGGGAAGGAGCGCAGGATTGGGGCATTGAGGATAGCTGGCATACTTCAAAAGGCGAAAGGCGGGCTGCGCAGCCTCCTGTGCATTCGGTTCAACGACCTGCCACCCGACTAGCGACCGACAGCTTGAACAAAGCGCGGGAGCGAGCAGGTCGCCGTTCTCGGCGCGAGCAGGCTGTCGTGGAAGGATCGCTCGTCAGTAAAGCGTTCATCTAGAACAGGCGTGTCCTCTCCGGTGTAGCCCCCACCGCGATAGCTCAAGCGGGAGAGTTGTTTAGGAGAGAGTCTATGGCTCGATCTTGGACCCTTGTATCAGCCCAGCGTCCCTAGAGATGTCCTTCGACCGCCGCGGTTCCGTCCCTTTCAGGATCGTGTACCAGCGACAGCCGATTTGTAGGAACTGGGAGCTGGTCTTTCTTGTTGGTCCGGGAGAGAGGGGGGAGGGGTCGAGAAAGAGGGGCAAGACTACCCACCTGTTTCTCAGCTTGCACATCGCAATTGCGAACGAGGTTCAACGGGAAGAGGATGTACGTGTTTGCGACGAGACCTTCATCCGGCCGCGGTTTGATCCCCTTGCCTTTGGCAATCAGGTCATCCGAGAGCGCCTGATCTTGATGGCACATCCACGCGTCGATAAGCTCAGCCCAGTGCTCGCTCGGGAGAGCGTTGTACCTCGTGATCGATGCGGCTTGCACGAGTTCGACGTCACAGACCGAGCAGCGATACGACGACGGCATGCTGGACCTCAGTTCGTCCGTCATGAGAGGCGTGCGGATTTCGAGGTCCGGTCGCTCGAGAGTCGGCGAGCCGAGCGCGACCGTCAGGCGAGCTTCGTATCCACCGCCAGCGGGAACGAGCTCGACTTCTTGCGGAGGCACTCGGCAGGGCAATGCGATGCGTGATGCAGGTCGCCCGCCCTCCGGAGCGACGAGAAGGGCATCGTCTTCGAGCGCGACGATCTTGAAAGGAGCAACCGCTGTTCCTCGCCGTGGCCAGAAGGAGACGTGCAGCGTTCCGAGGTTACGCGACAGCTCGACGATCGAGTCGACCTCGGCGTGCGGCAGTACTGATGCGTCAATCAACGTTGCGAGTCAGTCCTCGCGCCCGCCAGAACGAGGCGCACCACCGCCCGTACCGTTGGTCGGAGTCCCGGGCCGAGACCTATTGGCGAATTGAGCGTCCTCCAATGCGGCCGAGAGGTCTTGCGAGCCTCTACGCGACCCCGGCGCCCGCTTGAGAAGACCGCGTTTGAGCGATTTCCAGGAACTATTTGCATCGTGCGCGTCCGGGACCGGGATGTCGAATCGTCCATCGGCAGGCGCAGACTGCGGCCGTGCGAGCAAGTCACGAGTCGTACTCGGACCCGCCTGGGCAAAAGGTTCGCTCGTTGGGGGGGTCCGATCAGAGCCGTCGGGAATGGATGCGCTGCTGGACCGAAAGACGGCGTCTTGAGCTGCGAGGCGTCCCTTGCCGGTATGTTGTAGAATAAAATCTCGACGTGAAGTCTCAGACTCGTCGAAGAGAGCATCGAGCTGGAAGAGAGAACCGGTCAGGATTCTGTTTGGTTTGTGGAGCGCAGATTCGGGATACCCGAACTTACCCGAGCCTGCATACTGGGATCTGCGACAGACGCCTTCCTTTTCCCACTGAGCAAGCGAACACGGATCAGCTCATGTTGTGCCTCAAGGTAAAGCTGGCGGGTCAGCTAGACTCACCTCAGCTCGACCCTCTGATCCGCCAGAGTTCTCCGCGCGGCCTTGTCAATCTGATCGAGCAGGCGTTCGAACGCGTGGTCTTCCGTCATTCTCGTATCTTCCCGAAGCACAGTCGGAGACGGCCGTTCTGCAATGCCCGCATGAGCGAGACGAGAAGCCTGCACCGGCGCCGCGCGCTGGTCGTTCAACCGTCCTTGGTTCAGGCGCTCGATCGCGTTGCCAAGGTTGGCGAATTGTCGCTCTCGGAGCGCCCTCCGGTCCGGCTCGACGCGCTGGTTCGCGAGTTGGGGCGAGACGACGTACAGCCGCTCGATCGCTTCCGTCACGCCGTCGAGGTCGCGGCGCATCTTTTCGCTGTGCGCAGACGACGAAACCTTGCGCGTGCGTGTTCGCGGTGGCGCGGTATCGACACCTGCTTTAACAGCGGCATGCTTGGACTCGCCGGCAGGGAGGTCAAAGTGGTCGTCCCGAAGCCTTCCTTCGTGGTACGCGGGAGGAAGATGCGCGTGACTCGGTCCCGCATGCTGCGAGTATTGCGGAAGAAGATCTGATACCGATGCGCTGTCGAGTGAGTAGCGTGTCGGCGGTTCGGGCGAGCGATGCGGCGAAAGAGAGTCGGTGGGAACACCTGCGGCGTCCTGCTCAAAGACCTCGAGGGCTCGAGCGTGCGACAGCAGCCGCAATCGCTCGGAAAAGTCGTCGACGCGACCCCAGAGCAAGTCTCGCTCGGCATGCTCGACCGCTCGCAAGACACCCGCGACCGGTGGTTCGAAGAAGCCGCGCGACGATCCCAGCAAGGCCGAAGCACCGCGCTCGAGCGTCGCGCCGAGTGTCTGATCGTCCCGCTGGTCGGATGCGAGAGTTGTGCTGGTATGTCCGGAGGGTTCGGGGCCGAGGTCGTGACCTCCGGAGAGGTCGGCCAATCGCTGCAGGCAAGCGAGAAGCGATACGAGCGAGCGAGCCAACTCCGCGTCCGTCGGGAGAAGCCAATCCTCTGGCGCGAACTGGTCCAGATGACTCTGCACCTCATCCAGAACCGTCAAGGTCGCGCTCGCCGGGCGGGACCTCCTCGCGTCCAGTGGCGAACTCCGTTCGGCCGACTGCATCTCGCTCGGACTTTGGCGCAGTTCCGTAGACGGTTGCCGAGCTCGCAAGCTCCGGAGTAGTCCCGTCAGGGTCACGTCGTCGTCGTCTGCAGTCGAAGTCTGGGTAGGAGCGGGTGAAAGGCGGTTCCGAGGCGAGGATGAGCCCGTGTCGGAAGAAGCATCGATGGGCGGGGCGAGTCCGTTGTCCGTCGCAGCGCCTACCGACAAAGGCGTTTCGGCTACTCTCGTCGGCAGAGCTTCTCGGATGAGAGAGTCGAGCGCAAACACGAAAGCCTGCCTCGCTGCTCGCAACGAGACGAGGAGGTTCTGTTGCGGTCGCGTGCGGAGTTTCAGCTGCGTGCCCGTCTCACCGCAGGCACGGACCGGGCTGGGAATACAGAACAGGGCGTACCATGGCGTCCTGCGACTGCTCCGCGACCGCCTGCGAAGCACTTTCGTGCACAGTCCGCGAAGTTGCATCTTGTTGTCGATCACGTCGCCGTTGACCGGTCGAGGAGGCCCGAGTCGAGCCAGCAAAGAGCTGTTCGCGCCCGAGATCAATCAGGTCTTGCTCTTGGTCGGCTCGTGCATGCTCCGGTTGTGCTTGCGAGGGCCGGGAGAGCTGAGCGAGCGGTGCAGGGTCGAGTGGGACGGCGGTCGCGTCAAAGGCAGGATTGGCGCGCTCTGCCGGTTCGTCGAGACTAGCTATGGGCCGTTCCAGCGTAGCCATGCACGCTTGATTGCGCGCTGTATGCGACAAGCTCGTGGAAAACCGGCTGCTGTCTAGGTGATGAGAGCAGCCAAGAGGACTCGGTTCGCTCGCTCCGCCTTTGTTTCGCTTTGAGCAACCGAGCAATGGGAAATTTACTCTCGCGAGGTGCCTCTCGCGGGCTCGAATAATTTGTCATGAACATCTTGCACCTCGTCTAAGAAAAAATAGAGACGGAGGGAGGGAGGGGGAAAACGAAAGGCAAAGCAGAAGCCCAGGAGGAGGAGGGAACGAAAGTCAAACATAAGGGTACAGGTGTCGACGAACAACGCCGGAAATGAAAAGCAGGGCAAAGGAGCGGCGCCAGTAGAGGATACAGTTTGCGAGGAGGACAGGAACGAGAGTGGAGAGTGGCAGGGCGAGCGAGCCTAGATGAACGAGTATCCGCGCGGTTGGTGCGCGACGGCTTCGAGGTCGACCTTGACGGCCGCGGGCGGCAAGCCTTTCCCGACATAGGCGGGTCGAGTGCGCACCGCGGGGCTCTGCACCGGACTCGGCGGGAACGAACCGGTCGAGGAGTCGATGGTCGAGGCCGTTTCGACGAACGAAGGGAGCGAGTCGTTGGTCCGCGGACGCGACGACGACGATGAGGAAGACGATAACCCGTCCGAGACGGAAGCGAGGCTTTCTGAGCGTGAATGGCTCGAGTGGGATCGCTCGAGCACCGGCGCCGCAGGACCGAGACGCGTGGTAGTGTCGTGGGACGGTCTCCTCGACATGCTCGGCGCCGCCGCCGCCCCGAGTTGCTGCACCCCTTCGATGATCGCCGCCAGTCCATTACTGCCATCCCCTTGAGCCAGCGATGACGACCTCGAGTGCTTGCGGGCGTGAGAGCTCGTCTTCATGTAGTCGATGGCGGCCTGAGCGGCGAGCGCCTCTTCGCGTTCGCGCTCGAGTCGCCGCAGCTCTTCGGCGTTGGGCGGGGCCGTCAACGGGAAGCGATACGGTGCAGGTCGGGGAGGCGGCACGGGCGGGAGTCTCGAAGTCGAGGCCTGAGCGGATCGGGGACAAGGGGTTCAGTCAGCCTTGGGTGCGAGCGCGGCGGCGCCAGAGGATGACGCACCTGGGGGGCGTCGAAGGACTGCCTCGACGTGTCATATAGTCTCGTCGACTTGGTCGGCAAGGGCGGCGGGCACTCGTCGGTGTGCGAGGCCCCCTCCCGACTCGCCGGTCCGTCGAAACCGCTCGATTCCTCCTCTCCGGCGCACCCAAAGTCAAAGTCGCCCTTGCGGTGGTGGAAGCGCTTGAAGAGCTTTGCTTTGCCGATGCGCAAGTCTGCGAACGAGGTCGCCTTGCCGAGCGGGCGCTGTGGGCGACCATGTGATGGCGGCGGCGGCGGCGGCGGCGGCGGCATGGGAATGTTGGATGAGGCCGACGACGCGACGGGCGTGTGTAGCTGAGCGCTCGGCGGGTGCTCCAGAGTCGCGGCGTGCGAGAGTGAGGCAGAGTGTGTCATACTCGAGGTCTCTGGGTCTCTTTGCGAGTCGTCAAGAGTGTAGAAAGGGTCGAAGAAGCCTTTGTCCGCGTCGAGGGGGCAAAGAGGTTGCCGAACGAGGAAAGTCGAGCGAGGTCCCCTTGTGCGTGCGTGAGTACTGGCGGCTGGGCGGACAATGGGTAGAGCAAGAGCAAAGCACAGGCTCAGCTGAAGTGCGAGTCGAGTGCAGCACAGCAGCCAAGGTGACCCCGCGACTCTCTTTTCAACGGTTCCGCTTCGCCGTCCCGATCACAAATGCCCGGCGCGTCCTTATTCCTCTCCCTCCCGCAGCTCGCGCACCTCGTCACAACTGAAAGGCAGTTGTGGTATATATAGATAACGGTGCAGGGAAAGCGCGTACCCAACCGCCGAGCCCAGATCACAGCTTCTCGCCACTCGTTACGACTTCCTGCAAAGATTGTCTTCATGTCCTTTGCCTTGGAGTTTCTTCACGACGAGAGCGTCGCTGGCCGTACCGGTTCCCAGGTGTTGCCCGCCGAGCCGCCGCCCTCGCCGAGCATCTCGAGGTACTCGCGGTGCAAGTCGGCGCAAAACCTCGCCACCGGCAGATCGTTCGGCTCGACCCCGAACGGGTCGCTCAGCTCTTCCGCCGCGCGGTCGATCCCGAAAAACACGGCGGCAGAGATGGCTGTCGCCGGGATGCACCAGATGCCGATCGTCCGGACCAGTTGGAGCGGAACCGCGCCGACGTAGACGAGGAGGAGAAGTTGCAGGTGGATTTGTAGGATCAGCGGGATCGGAGCTGTTTACAAACGTAGTCAGGCTCAGTACAGATGCTCCAATCAGCAAGAGGAGTGTGCGACTCACTATCGCGAATCCGTTCGAGCGCCGTCAAGCTGTCGGTAAACTCTTTGAGCGCGTTGTTGCAGGCGGCGAACGTGACCCCGTCCAGAACGCTCGTCTTCTCGCTCGGAGAGTCGCGACTCGGCAACTTGGTCTCGTGCCAAACGGCCAAGTAAGCCTGCATTGCCCGGATGAGCGACAACGGCAGATTGCTCGGCTCGCCCGTCGGCAACGCGTGCGGGTAGAAGCGCTCAGCTGAAGGGGGCGCGTTCAGCCCCGCGATCGCGCGGTCCTCCTCCGGTGCCGAAGAGTGCTCGACGACGAAGGAACCGCGCTTCTCGGTTGCGGCGGTCGGACGTTCGCGAGCTTGGAGTGGCGTCGAGCGGTACGACTCGACCAGCGTAACGGGGAGCAAGTTCCGGAGTTCCGCGTGCTCGATGCCGGGCTGGTCTCGGAGTCGGTACATGACCGAGAACGGGAATGCGCACACGAGGGAGCACAGCTCCTTGATCGCCGCTGTCCTCTGTGCGTCATGAGGAGAATTCGACGGCGGCGGGAGGGTGAACACGAGTGTCCGGATCAAGTTCCGCGTCGTCGATTGAATTCCTTGCCATGTTTTGCGACCTTCGTACCACCTGCAACGTGAGCGGCATCGGACATAGTCAGTCTCCGGTGCCACGACTGCCGCCCAGGTCTCGCTGGGGAGGGGCAAGTCGCGAGTGTAAAGCTTCACAGGCGCCCGCCTCCGGAACGTGTTCCCGGATGACTCACCGCTCGTAGCTAGACGAAGCCCTGAAGCTGACCAATAGGCCCGTCACCATGGACAAGATCCCGACGAGGGACCCTGCCGACGAGACCATGGGCATGTGGCCTCGCTCGTGCAGCAGCCAGACCACCGCTGCCCACGCCGAGTAGATCGCAACCTGCTCCCGTACAGCATGCCAAGCCGAAAAGTCTGTGCATGCGCGAGGAGAAGTCGGTGAGTTCGATGACGCAGCCCCACACGATGAGGAGGAGGAGCAGAGAAACGGCAGGCTTACGGAGCAAGCCAATCTTCTGCATGCCGCGAGTCCTCCTTAATCGTGTCGCTAGTGGAACTGCCATCTTCAGTCCGGCGGGGTTGAGTCGATTGAGCGCAGGAAGCGAGCGCCCATTTCTGTTTTCGCTCGGAAGAAGAGAACGCCAACCAACTTTTGCCGCACGAGCTTGCACTTGGCCTGGAGCGCTCAGAGACTACCTAGGATAGCACGACCAGATGTGCAGACGCGCAAAGAAAAAAATGAGGCGGTTTGCATACGAGTGAATCTATTCGAATTTTTCTCCCTTCTCCTTCGCCTCCTTGACCGCTCGCTCGGCCGCCGCCAGCGCGTCGACGAACCATCCCTTGAGCATCTCCGGGTCCTCCAAGCCAGTCGAGATCCGGACGAGGCCCTTCTCGACGCCCCATTCCTTTGCCCAACCGAGCTCGGTGTAGTGCGCGAGGATCGTGTACGGACACGCGAGGGTAAAGTTGGTGCCGAGCGACGGGCCCTTGTAGCACGGGAGGGCGTCAAAGAAGGTGCGCGAGGCGAGGATCGACGAGAAGGTGAGCGAGAACAGGGCGCCGTAATTGCCGAAACCGTTCGCATCGGCCGGCGGGGGGCGAGCTGCCGCCAGGTACTCCTCGGGAGTCTGGTACTTGGGGTAGTACACCTCGGAGACCACAAAGTTCTCCGTGTCGTCGTCGAGCGTGATCGAGGCCGACGACGGCAGGACGATTCCGGTGGCGGGCGGACCGGGAATTCTCCTCGTCTGCAGGTAGTCGCACAACATCTCGGCATTGTGGTTCTCCTGCGCGACTCGGGCCTGGAAGTCGCGAGAGTTGCGTTCCATGTAGATCGCGTCCTCGTCAAAGTAGGCGTCTTCGTACCGTTCCTCCTGAGCAGCCTTGAGCGCCGCGTAGTGCGGAGCCTTCGGGTTCAGCACGAGACTGCGACGACGACGAGCTCGGGTCAGTTTGCGGCACTTACTAGAGCGAGAGAGGTGACGACGGAAGGGACAACTCACCTGCCGCCCATGACGTTACTGTCACCGCTAAAGACCTTGGTGAGACTGCTAACGACGATGTCGGCCGGCGGCAACGTCTCGACGTTGACAAATCCGGCGATGGTCTCGTCGACGACGATCAGGAACCCGAACTCGTCCGCGAGCTTCCTCAGCTCGTAAAGCGGCGGAGAGCGGAGAAGCGGGTTCGACGGGAACTCGCAGAAGAGCGAGAGGACGGGTGGGTTCGCCGCTTCGAGCGTCTTCCGCAGGGAGGGAAGATCGGACGCGAGACCGAGGCCGAAGAAGTGGCAGCCAGGCCCCCACTTCTCGAGGATCTTGAGGGTGTCGGTGTAGGGGAAGCTAACGTGGCGAACGCCCGAACAGAATGTCGGCACGCGGAGATCATCGATACCGGCAGGCGAGGAACTCACCCGAAGCAAACGCTCTTGCCCACTTGGCGCCCTTCGCGCTGCCATGCCTGCATGGCTAGTTGGTGCGCGTGGAAGATGGCGTTCATTCCGCACGGGTAGAGCCAGACGTCGTCCTCGGTCAACCCTTTGACGCCTCGCGAGCTCTCTTGCTGGTCGACTTGCTTGCCCTCCAGCTTCAGCTCGTCGACGGACAATTCCTCGCCAGGCGATTCGGACAAGACTCCGGCAATGCGGCGACGCATCGCAAGCTTGGCGAGGGGAGCGAGCGAAAGGTCGAGGTTCCGACCGTATCGCTCTTCGACATAACGCGCGAGGACGTCCTCGTCTTGTTCGACGAGTTGGCTGTTCGTTAACCGTCCGTTTTCCTCGGCAGAAAAGAGGACGGGCGGAGGCGGCAGCTGATCGATCGAGTTAGATAGGGACGACGATTGCGGAGAGGCATCGGCGCTCCCGCGGCGGCCTGGCAGTTTTGTCGTAGAGTATCGCTGCTTCGAGGCGGTCGATGGCGGCCGGGACAACTCGCTCGTACCGTTGGCAGCTGTCGACGTGCCTTTCGCCACTTGGTACCGTCCGCCCTTGTTGCCATACCGCGATGCGGCGGCACCGGGCGCAGCTTGACTCCCCGTCGTGGCTTGTTCCGCGACAAAGTAGTGCGTAGCATCCGTCTGACCTTCGCCGATCGTCGGGGGCGCAACTGCAGATGATGTCGAAGTGGAAGTCGTCGCGGGGTCGGACGACTCGATCTCGCCGAGGAGGACAAGACAGCGCTCGGCGACTCGAGACGAGATCCCCTCGCCCGTATGTTGCCAGTACTGCTTGGCGACGGAGAACTCGGATTCGGGGAAGAAGCATGCCCAAACGGTGACGATCCGTGATCGCTTCCCATCCGCGGCGGGCTTGGTCGACTCGATCGACCACGACTGGACGCGCGACGTGACCGGCTTCTCCCTTGAGCTCAAAAAGTCTGAGCAAGATCTCGCCGTCTTCTCTGTCGGCAAGAGGATGCAGGCCTCCTTGCCGTCGGGTCCGTCTCGGCCGAATCGACTCGTCGCGAGGTCAGCGAGTTGCTGGATCTGGTGATGGATGAAGAAGCGCGGGTATCCCGAGGTCATGGCGTCCTTGATTCGTTGCGCGCCTTCCTCATAGTCGACGTTGTCCTGCCACTTGGGCAACGCGACCGAAACGGCGTGCGGCGTCAAAGCCGGAACGAGGTCGCCGACCTGCGAAGGGGGCGGAGCCTGAACTCGGAGGGTGACAGGCATCGAGAGAGTTGTTCTGATCGTGGTCCAAGAGCCTGAAGCGTGTACAGGACGAGTCGGCGACTTGTCGGCCTTTGCGAGTCAAAAAGAGTGGAGCCGGCGGAAAGGTTGGTCCGGTGCAGCGAGGCGGCGTTGTGCAGGCCGCGTAGGTGTTCCTTCTGGTCAACCTGAACTATGCGGAGCACCTCGACGGCGAAAAGCTATGGAAGAGGCTGTGGACGACGCGGAACTGACTTCCGGATCTTGCTTTGCGTGATCGCGACGAACGAGCCGAAAGCCCGCGGCCGCCGCGGCCGGTCTTCCTTTTCCCCTTCAGTTCGCCGTCCATAGCGATCGGACCTCGAGGCAGAGCTCAGATGACTATGTAACAGGGTATGCCATTGCAAAGAGGCTTATGCGGTTGCGAGAGAGTGTTGACAAGGGACAGGAAGGAGGGAGAGAGAAGAGAAAAGGGAGACGACAAAAATCCCGGAATGAGGCTAGAGATGCTATGAACGATGGGGAGAGAGGAAGAGGTTGAGAGAAAGACTCGCGCATGCGCCTGTCTATGTACACGGTAGGCGGTAGGCGTGCGAGAGCGATTCGGGGACGTATTTACAATAGCGTTAGGAGGAGGAGGGAAAAGGGCGGGCCATGTCGAGCTCGCCGCGAGTCTCGGTCCATCCGTGGTCGACACTTCCTCCGGCGAGAAGGTCGGGCAACCACATGACAAGGCATTTTGTTGGCGACGAGTGACAAGCAAGCGAAGGGGAAACAGGAGCGTTTACTTGACCCGCGGGGTGATGCGCGGTGGCGGCGAACTCTGCTTCAGCTCGAGGTCGGACTTGACGCGGTCGTAATGCGAGTGAGTGTACTTGTAGAGATTACCTGTGGTCTCAAGCTCGCGTCAGCGGAAGTGGTTGCCGAGAGGACTCTGCGGGCTGTTTCCCGGGGGACACCGACTCAAAGGGGCCGAGAGGGCAAACCGGACTCACGGCGATACGCGATCAAGGGGTCGATCTCGGTGTTGTCGGCAGAGCCGGTCTGGCCGTTCGCCGAGGGCTCGAGGCTGTTGCCCTCGTAGCCATCGCTGGGCTGTCCGGACATGCTGTTGAGGGTTCCGAGAGGCGAAGAAGAGAGAACCGGCGACGTCGTCGAGTCGTTCGTCGATTCGGCCGAGCTGTTGCTCGACAGCGAGTTGCCGTTCTCGGTCGGAGGAACAGAGATTGCAGACCTGAGGAGACGGACAGGTCGACGCCATCACGAACCAGTTTGAGAAGGTCAGCAGAGTGTGCGCTGACGCTTCCGGATCCCATTTCCCCTCTGCTCACATGTTTGATTCGCAGCAAGGCGCTCGGAGCTAGAGTATACAGGCAAGACGAGGCGGAAAGGTGTGATGAAACGACCAAATTCTCCCAGTTGAGCGAACGCTTTCAAGGCACGAAGAAAAAAGTTGATGACGGAACACCGTCATGAAACGTCATCTGGCGGTCACGACCTCCGGGCCGAGGTTTGACGGCCTCCTCCTCCCCCAAGCTTATCTAGCTGCTCTTGAACGCGCACGCGACTATGCAGACTGCACCACAGATATTCGTGACGGGCGAGTGCCACTTGGAGCTGCAGAAGAAAGTTCGATGCTGCGGTCGGCGGCCAATTGGTCCCTCACGGCTTCGCGGCGCTGCGGGGTACAGTACTGTTAGTACCCATAGGTACATACGCGCGTGCTTACTGCAATTGAGTTAATATTGATAGCGCGAATGGAGATTCACACCGATCAAACCGGGCTGCAGCTGGCATCATCGCCACTGACCGGTTCGGAGAAGTATCCGAACTCTGCAGGGGGGCCTGCACCCCGACTGCGACTGACGTGCACGAGGAACGAACAGACGCGCGTGTACAGTTTCTTACGGAGCCGAGCGCACAGTGGTGCTGGGCCAGGAGTTGGACTGGGACGGTTTGCACAGCCGCGGCCGGGCGACTACAATTCTCCCTCTTCGCGGTCCTTGACGCTCTGCAGTACAGGCCAATACAATCAATGCGTCAGAAAAAGGGATATGCGAGAGCCGCGGAACCCGTCTGCAGAGGACCCGGAAAGTCCGGAATCTAACAAGCTGGACTTACCGTCATGGACATGTCGTCACCGGCTTTCTCCAGCCGGGGGACTTTACGCTCCGGCCCCCGCTCCTCGTCACCTTCCTCCTTGCCTCCGGCATTCAAGGAGCCGTGCAGGTCGGCCGCACTAGCACTGCTCGCCGCCCGCTTCCTGTGCTCCCGCGGAACGCCCTCCGCGCCGTCCTCGTCATGACCTGCCGCTGCCAGCGCTCCACTCGACCTGCTCGATCTCCGCCGTCTCGAACCGTCCTCCGCCCCTGCGTCGAGCATCTCGCTGTCTTCATGATCCGCAGGCGCGTGCGAGCTCCGACGGGTCCGCTTGCTGCTTTCGCGGTCGCGTTCGCGCTCGGCGTCCCGCTCGCGCTCGTACAGGCGGTCTCGCTCGACGCGGTCCATTTCGGCTGCGCGCTTTTCCTGCTCGGGCCCAAAGAACAGCATCAGCATCCAAAACCTGCTCTTCATAGGCGTGTGCGAGTGAGTGATGCGCGCGCACCTTTTGCCTCCGGACAAACTTTTCCCACGCCTGCTTGCGCGCGTCATCGTTGCCTTTAAGCGCTTTCCACTCGTCCGTCTCGTTCACGAGCGGCACAACCTCTTCGTACGTCGCCGTGTCGACGTCGATCGGGGGGTCGACCTTTTTGAGCGCGTAGCGGAGGTCGTCGACCAGGATCCGGATCCGCTTCTCGGCTCGTCGGCGCTCGTCGCGCTTTGCTCGGACGGCGCGGTGTTGCAGCTGGTATGTATAAATGTGCGAGGCGAGGCATGGGAGGCGTTGGGAGGCATGTCAGCAACAAGGCAGACCATGGGCACAGGGGAGAGGTGAATCTGATGAAACGTGGGAAGGAGCGGCGGAAGAAAGGTAGCACGCACCTTGCCAAACGTCGCACGGATCGCGGTGTAATCCATGCTCTCCAAGCGAACGTCGTCCTTGATCGCGGCGAAAAAGTCGTCTTCGTTGCTCGCTTCGTCAACGACGACGCCGCGCTCTTTGGCGACCGCCTCGATCACGAGCTGGTTCTCCTCGGCCTGGACGTCGAGGTCGTCGACGACGTCCCAGAACAAGTCGAGCGGGCTCGAACCCGGTTGACCGAGCAAGGCGAGGTAGCGCTCGTCGTGCGCCAGCAGCGGGTACACCGACTTCCACGTCGTCCCCGCCGAGATCTGATCGGCCTGGACCAACTCGCGCAGCAACTCGTTGAAGCCCTCGCGCGCCTTGCGAGCCTTGCGCCGCCGCTCCTCGGCGCGCCACTGCCGCACTTCGGCGAGTTCCTTCTCGGCGCGCTGGACCTCGTCCTCGAACACGGTGATCATGTCGATCGGTTCGATCCGCTGCAGTTCGGGATCGCGGTGCCACTCGGGCGTGCGCATGATGAGACCGCGCGCGTCCTGCCACCGGACCGGACCGGCGAGGTCGAGTTGGAGCGATTGGAAGATCGCCGTGAGCTTGTCCATGTTGCGACCGCGCATCTCGCGCTTGCGGACCTGAGCACCGCACCGGAGACATACATCCAGTCAGTTTGGCGAACGAAGCACCTGACCGCGTAGGAAGCTCGCTCGGCCCGCTGGCTCACCTCTTCGTCGTGGCGGAGCTTGTTGACAAAGTCGTGGAAGAGGACCTTGCGCTCTTCGTCATTCCGCGGCATCTTCCAGATGTCGGGGCACTTGGCCTGCATGACTTTTCTGCCGCGCTCAAAGCTCCACCAACTCTTGACGCCGTCCTCCATCAGTACGCCGCCGCCGATCCGGTCCATCGCGCGGTTCCACTTGTCGCGGCATTTCGCGATCGACTTGTCCATCTCTTCCCTTTCCTTCGCGCGTTGCTCGTCGAGGTACTTTTCGAACGCGGCTTTGCGTTCGGCGAGCGTCTTGAGCGCCTTGTAGTACGGTTCGGTGATCGCCTCCTTCATGACCATCTCCCACGTCCAGGTCTGGTTGACGCCGAGTTGTCCGAGCATGTGCTTGAACGCGGCCTCGGCTTCACCGTGCGTGGCAAACACGGGCGTCGGTCCACCCGGACCGCCCGTCATCGAGAGCGCCATCGGTGTCGGTGCCGGACGCGGAGCCATGCCGCCGTAGCCTCCTCCTCCTCCTCCTCCGTGGTGTGGTCCGCCGCCGCCGGGAGGCACGAGAGCGCCAGTGTGCGGGTTGAGAGGTGCCGGACTGTGCCGAGCGGGCGAGCGGGCGCCGGCGGAAGGGCCGAGCGGAGGAGCGACGGGACCGCCAGGCGACATGCCCGCCGGACCTCCCGGACGGAAGCTAACCCCGGGCCCGGTCGGGGGCATGCTACCGACTCGACCTGGCGGAGGAGGAGTCGGCATCGCAGGAGGAGCACTGTTTGGGCGGGGTTGACTAGGTCAGCCTGTGTGTTCACCGTGAGTGCGGCGAGACGAGAAGGATCACCTGAAGCGAGCGACAATGTCTGCGCGCGAAAGGGTCAGCCTCGTAGAGAAGCACTCGGGAACAGTAGACGCTGACTGACCGCTGATCTCCTTTGGCATGGACCAAGTCGTCTCTTTCGAGAGGTTGTGGACCCAGTACTTACGACCCCCCGTCTCGTACTCTTTCCACGGGGTCTTTTCCATTTCGAGTTCGACTCTGGACTTGAGCTCTGACGGTTTCTCCCATACGGACCCCTTTTGCGGGTGCGACCAGTACGGGCGACCGTCCGGCGAGGTGTGCCGCGTCCAGAGCGAGGCGGCGGCGGCGGCGGGTGCCGGACTCGGGCTCGCGCCAGGCCCGGCTGGACCGGGGGAAGGGCTCGCTTGCATGGCTGCTCGGAGCGTTGTATGTGTGGTGACGAAGCGAGAGTGAGCCGAGGTTTGGTTCTCATCACCGTCTCGTCGTTTCTGCAGGTTGCCCTTGTTTAACAACCGCGAGTCTCTCGAGCGAGCGATTGCGGTGCTCCAAAAGCTTCTACTAAGCACCAGCCGGCGCAGCTCTCCCTATTTCGCTGACCCTCTCACCCTCCTCGCTCAGTGCTCGCGCCGGACGGCGTCTCTTTAACCCGACCCTTGTGCGGCTGTTCTGCTATCGAGGCGCTGTGGGCGTTGCTTGTTTCGATGCTTTGAACGATGCCAGCTTCCTGCGATAGGAGTCTTTGTCGCTCAAGGCTGTCCTCGCTCCCCTTTCAACACCGCCCCCCTGTACAGCTCGCCCACTTTGCACCCCGCAAGCTCCTGTCTGCGGTGTCCAGCGAACGGTGTCGCTCGGCCGAGCGAGCCGCTGCCAAGCGTCAGACTTGTTCGCGCAGCTGCGGCGGACGGGGCCAGACAGACACGCGACACCGCCCGTTCTCGGACAAGCCGCGGAGGTTCAAGGCCAGGAACGCTGTCTCCTTCTCTCTCTCTCCCTTTCCTTTTGTCCTTTGGCCGCGACAGTCAAGTCTCTCCAGTGGGCTCTCCCTGTCCCTCCCTAATCTGCGGAGATGACCGACCACATACCGGCAAACGTCGAAACCAAGTTTAACCGAGAAGTAAAGATCGACGATGATGACCTCCTCAGGAAGGACGAACCCGCCTTCCGAGCTTGGCTGGACACCATGAAGAAGGGCATTGTCTATCTCGCACGCAGATTCCTGCACAGGCAGAAGGAGGCCCTGCGGAATCTCAAGGGCAACCGGAGATACAACTCAGAGCGCTCAATGGCCAGCCGAAAAAAACGACTGCAGGAATGGGTCACAAAGTGGCAAGCTATCGCCGCTAAGCGGCATGGCAGCAGACTACTGCGCAGGAGCAATTTTGACTTCATTGCAGGTCAGCTTCGAGGGGGCGAGTGGTACCTCGTGAGTGGAGCCACCTTCCACTTCTCCCTGGCAGAATAGCTGACAACATTGCTTGCATAGCCTTCACCGGCTATGATTCTTGCGGAAGACGTTCGATCCCGCGTAAGAAGAGAGGGCAAATGGACGCAAAGGGGCGCAGGCGTTGAAGAGATGGCCAACAGCAAGGATCGTCAACGATGTCTTGACGAGCTGGAGGCCAAGCTGGAGGTCTCCGATGATATTCTTGAACAAATGAACAGCAAGGATCGTCAAGAAATCCTTGACAAGCTGGAGGCCAAACTGGAGGTCTCCGATGATGTTCTTGAACAAATGAACCGAGGCGAGTTCAGAAACTGGATCGACATTGTGACTGAGGGCATCGCCTGCCTCGCGGACGACTCCCTTGAGGCCAAAGCCGGCGCTGATAGGGAAACGGACAAGTCCCGCTCGGAGCTCGACTTACTTGACGATGTCCGCCAGACTCGGGAGAGATATGCAAGGCGTACCGTCCGCGAGGAAGCAGGATGCCTCGAGACGGACGACTCGCGCGAAGGTAGACTTGTAGCTCGT
>JAMALC010000206.1:0-30996 GCA_023628275.1 Rhodotorula sp. M30-05A-2 | reverse complement strand
TCTCGGCGGGAGGGTTGTCTGCGACCGGCGGCGAGGCGGGTCAGCAGACTGGCGCGTTCGATTGGGCGACGGTCCCGACGTCGATGCCGACGCCGACGCCTGCGCAACCTAGCAGCGGCACGACTGCTCCAACGGATGCAGCGGCGGGGACGGCGAACGGCACATGAACACGACGAGTCGCGACATTCTTGAAGCGTAAGACAGGTGCAAACACACTCTATACTCGGACTCTCCTGCTTGCCCTCCTCCAGATTGCGCTCCTGATATGACCATGTGCGGGACGATCTTAATACGGGTAAAAGGGCTTTTCTACATGCACAGTGAGGGGGGTTGTCTATAGAGAGCGCGAGTTACGGGTTACGCCAACATGGCTTCTCTCCTTCGCGTAGGCGGAGCCTCGTTCTCCTTCGACTCGGTGCTCGACGGACGAGAGCGCGCCTTGTCAGAGACGGCGCGCGGGAGTCCGAGCCCGACCGAGACCGCCGACGATGCACTCGTCGAACGGCGGATCGGCCGACTCGTCACAGCCGGCCGCGAGGGAGTCTCCTCGTTCCCGTCGTGCAGCGGCGGGAGCGTCAGGTCGTGCGATTCAGAGTCGTTTGCTGTCGAATTTGGCGCCGCCGCTGCCGAGTGCGGGTCCATGTTCCGGCGCGGTCGAACCTTTTCAGAAGGGAACGGGGTCGTGGCGTGTGATTTGCGTCGAGGACCGCCAGCCTTCTTCGCCGTAGTTGTCGTTGTTGTCGCCGGGGACGAAGGAACAATCGCCGCTAGCGTGTTGCGAACGACTGTAGACGGGACTGCGCCGTTCTCGTCTGCAGCTTGTCGGTCCTTTTCGAGCTTGAGTTGCGACATCTGCCGCTTCCAGTGAGACGCCTCTTGCTGCTTGGCCTGGATGACGCGAAAAGGAAGGGTCAAACTCGGCGGCTCGGAGGGGTCAAAAGAGCGGAGAAGTCACGCACGTCGAGGGCGATGTTGAGGCCAAATACGTCCTCCTCGAGTTCGGCCGTACGCTTCTTGAGCTTGGCGACCTTGACTGCAGGTTTGAGCGGTGCGGGTCAGTCCAAGCAAGACAAGGTGCATCCGGGGCAGCCCGAAACAGAACTCACCTTCTCGGTCCGCCGAGTCGAGGCGCAGCTTGCCGACGAGTTCGGAGAGGCGCGCGTTCTCGCCGCGAGTCGCCTCGAGGTCCTTGCGCAGCCGACCTGCCTCGCGCTCGGCTTCGGCCAGGACGCGGTCGCGCTTCTCGAGTACACTGTCGCTTTCGCGCCGCTGGTTGGCGAGATCCGAGCGGACCTGCTCGAGCTCTCCCTCCTTGCTGGCGAGGTCGCGCTCGACACGAGCGACAGCCGACTCGAGCTCAGCCATGGCAGCGAGCGCCGCCCGAGTCTGTTCAGTCTGCTGCGCAAACTGGGCTTCTTTCGACGAGAGTGTTTTGGCGAGTCGATCGCGCTCGCTCTCCGCGACGTCGAGGCGAGTAAGAGCGTCATCCAACTCTTGTCGAGCATCTGAGCGGCTCTGTGCCAGCTCGACCAATTCGTGCTCTTTGGCAGCGAGGAGACCTTCGAGGTCAGCGCTGGCAAGCTCGGCGTGTTGTCGCTCCTCCTGCACGGAGCGCGTCAACCGTGCCGCCTCGTCTCGGCTGGCCTGCAGCTCTCGGCGGAGCTCGTCAAGGGCCGCGTCGCGCTGCATCAGCTCGTGTCGAGCGAGCTGTACCTCCCGAGTCGACGCTTGTGTCGCCAACTCGGCTCGCCGTTGAACCTCGCGTTCGAGGTGCTCGTCGGTTTTGGCGGTAGGCGCAGACGATTTCAGCGATGCGACCTCTTCGCGCAAGAGAGCGACGACACGATCGCGTTCGTCGGCGTCGATTCGCCACCGGCTGCGCAATTCGTCCCGCTCCCGTTCGGCCTCGCGACGACGAGCCTCCTCCTCTGCACGTGCAGCTTGCGCCGCCGCTCGATCCTCGTCGGACTGCGTGTTCGCCGCGCTGACGTGCTTGAAACGAATGGCGACCTCGCGATGTTCATTGACCGCGTGGACGAGATCGGCTCGTGTACGTTCCAGCTCCTTTTCGAGCTTGCGTCGTCGGGAACGATCCTCGCGCATGCGCGTCTCCAGCTCGTCCGCTAGCAGGCAGACTGTCTCCTCCAGAGCGGCGAGCTTCTTCGCCTCGGCTGGCGAGCGCGTCTGCGCAGAAGCTCCCGTTTGGGCACGCCGTTCCCACGCGACGGCTAGCTGTTCGATCTCGCGCGCTTCGGCACGAGCCTGCTCGACTTGCCGCTTCAGATTGGCGACGACGGCATTCTTCTGCTCGACTTCGTCTTGCAAGTTGGTGACGAGACTCGAGAGCAGGAAGCGCTGCGACGCCGAGGCCGCCAGCTGGTCCTCCTGAGTCGAGAAAAGGTCGTGCAGCAACGACCCTGCTTTCGAGTCGGTGGCTTGACGTGCGAGCTGCAGTAAGAAGGGATTCTGCGAGGGCGTGATCGGGTTGCGCGGTCGAGGGATCTTGGAAGCCGATCGAGGTGTTGCAGGCGGAAGCGAGATGCCGGACCCACTGGGCGTCCCAGGCACGGGCGGCAGCGTAGCTCGGCTGCTTGATGAAGCTTGCGGCGCATACCGAGATTGCGAGGAGCGGTTGCGCTGCTTGGCGTGCTTTTCGAGCGACGTATTGGCGTCAGACTCGGGTTCCGTCTGCGGGACATGCCGGGATCAGTCTCGGCACTAGGTATAAGAGCACAGTGAGAGCGCACGCACCACTTCGGCAATCGGGGACAAGAAAGCCGTCCTTGCTTCGTCAGTCTCCACCAACGAGCTCTCGGCCGATTCCGCATCGACGTAGACGCTCTTGCCCTCGTCGTCGCCGTCGTCAAAGGTATTCTCGGACTTTTGCGGCGACCAGTACACGCTCTTGTCTTCTTCGCGACGGAGCGAATCGTCCGCTTCAGTCGCAGCGTCGACGAAGCCGCGGCCTTCTTTGGGACTGGCTTTTTCGCCTCGCTCGAGTCGTTCCCACTCTTCCTTTGCGCTCTGCGAAAGACCCTCCTTCGCTCGAACAGCCATGAATTGTCGATAGAACGACGAAGAGGAGGAAGAGGAGGAGGAAAGGGCAGAGGTGGAAGCGTTTGGCGGCGGATCTTGCGTGGCGTTCGATGTTGGCGCTGCCGTCGCAGCTTGGTACGCCGGCGGCGGGGACGGATCAATCGGTCGAATTTCAACCAGCGATCCTGCACTCTCGTCGAGGATCGTGTCGGCGATCGCGCTCATGGGAGAGGCAGAAGACCTCGACAGGTCCGACTCGTGCAGCGGTGAAGTCGTCGCCGTCGTCAACGCCGCGGGTTCCGTCGCCGATGCCGACGTATTGGACGAAGCGAAAGAGAACTCGGCCTCTTGCGTCAGAGGGGACGGGCGTCGAGGCGTCGTGTTCGGCAGAGACCACGGACTGGGTCGAGAAGGCGTTCCGGCCGAGGTAGGCAGGCCGCTCATGCGCGGAGCAGGAACCGACGCCGGCGCCGGCGCCGGCGCGAGGTCGATAGACGATGTCGTCGGGACGGGCGAGTCTCCCTTTCCGAGAGTCTGATCATCCGAAGTCGCGCCCTGATGGTCGTCGTAGTTGGTAGGCGTCGTCTCCTCGTGCTCGACAATCTCCTCAACCGCACCCAGCTGTGTAATTTGCTGCGCCGCCCTCCCTGCTGCTGCTGTAGACCGCGAAGGTGGACCGTTGAGATGACTGACCTCGACGAACGACTGGCCTCCGAACGAAGGGCCTCCGCCACCAGACAATACACTGCTTCGCAAGAGCGAGGCCTGCATCAGGAGCGTGGCATCGCTGCCGCCACCTGCTGCACCGGCGGAGATCGTCGTACCCGAGATGGTCGCCGCGCTGATCTCGCTCCGCTCAGAGGTAGTGGCGCTGGCGTCGAATGGAGCAGCCGCGCGAGACTCCTCAGTACTCCCAGCGACCGAGACGTTGTCGTCGGTCGCTCCGTCGATCGTCGTCATCATCGAAAGCTGCAAGCTCAAGAACGGGTTCGACTCGTCCAGGAGCGAGAGGCGCGCTCGCGGCCGCTTTTGCGATAGCGTCACGTCCTCGATCGGCGGCACTTGCTCGGCTGCGTCGACGATAGCGACTTTCTCGCTCGCCGAGTCGTCCTCGTCTGCGGGGGCGGGGCTTGGGCGCTCCGGATTCGATTCCGCCTCGTTGTTGTCGTAAGCTCCGGCGGCGGCAGCAGTCGGTAGTTCAATTGAGGGCGGAGGCGGAGGGGAGGTCGCTTCGAGCGAGCAATCCGGACTGGGGATCGCCGCTTGCAGTTTCGACAAGAACGAAGCCGAAGAAAAGTTGACGAGGGCCGAGACTTCGGCGGCGGGGGCTGATGCTGATGCTGTGCCTGTGCCCTCCTCGTTGGAGTCGGACAGTTGACACGGCGAGACGTCCCGATCCGCTTCTTGCTGCGATCGGTCTTCACCGTCATCGTCTCCGACGGAGCCAGAAAACCCGTCTCCGTCCTCAGGCGGAGTCATCCACCGTTCGACGGTGCGTTGAACCGTGCTCGAGCTAAAGCGGACGCTCCTCCCCGTTCCCGGCGTCTTTGGCGCCTTCAAGATCCCGTTCGAACCCTTCCGGTGGAGGCTCTGCGAATGCTGCGCGACGAGTGCACCAGCACCAGCAGCAGCATGTTCGGAGGGAGACTCGATCGGGTAGGACGATGGCGGCGGGGTTGAGACCAGTCCCGGCACCGAGATCGGCAGCGCAGGAGGTGGCGGAGGCGGCGGCGGGAGCATGGGTGCCGTCAGTAGCGGCGAAGGACACAATCCGAGCGGCGAGAACTGGACCCGCTCGATCGGTCCTTTCGCGCTCGCAGTCGTCGAAGACCGCATCCTTGTCGACGCTGCAGTCTCTCCCGGGGCGGTTCTTTTGGATGAAGACGAGGCCGAGGGGGCTGGGGGAGATGCTGCTGCCGCCGCCGCGGCCGTCTCGAGATTCGTCGAGGAACGGAGGACGACGGCGTTCGCATCGCGGCGGCGGATGGGAGTCTGAGTTCGCGAGGTTGTTGACGGCGGAGAATCGGGTACGAGTCGGATTCCGCTCGTCTGACCGGCCATGAGTGAAGACGCATTGGCGTTGGCGTTGGTGCGGACGGGTGTTCCGGGCAGACTGGCCGTCGCAGTCGACCCTATCGCGCCCGCCGCGGCAGTGGCGGCGGAAGGAGACGCGACAGGTGACGACCCGCGCGAGGAACTCGCGGACGACGAGTGGTCTCCAAAGTTGAGGGAGGGCAGTTCGGCCGAATCGAGGTGGAACGACGTTTCCGAGCTGCTGCTGCCGCTTCCGCTCTGCCGTATGATGCGGGTCGTCGGCGAGTCGCTCGAGTGAGCGGGGCGCGGGATCGGTGAATGGTTCGGCGGCGTGAGGAGGGTCTCGACGAGGTCTCCGTCGTCGTTGCAGAGGTCGCGAACGCTGAAACTGCGCCGGTGCCGCATCGAGGCCAGTCTCGAAGGAGCGGGCGATGCGTCTTCTTTGGTTCCACGAGCATCTTCGTCTTGCGCTTCCACCTTGCGGGCGAGTTGGTCGAGGCTCTGCGAGCTGGTTTTCTTGCGAAAGACGGAGAAGCGCGGGTGCGCCGAGAGGACGGACGCCATGGTCTGGTTGCCGGACTGGGACAGCGAGTTGGGCGAGTAGCGGACCGAGGGGTGCTGTTCGGGCGTGTGTGGACTGTCGTACTCGCTCTCTAGTACGGGCGAGTCTACTGTGTGAGAGGTGGGAAGGGGTCAGAGCGGGGGTCAGTCAACATGGCCGCGAGTCAGACGCAAGCGGGCACGACCAGCGGGGGAGAGACAGCGTACGGGGAGCGATCGCCTGAGCGTTTTCTCGCTCTCCATGGCGGCTTGCCTCGTCCTCCTCTGGCGTAGAGATGGGAGCAGTCGACTTTGAAAAGTAGGTCGAGACGCTCGCCGACAGAGTCGACAGCATGGCCCAGCGCGGGTTCGAAGGAGAGCCTCGAGACCACGAGAACGAGCTGGCCTTGTCTCTGCAACCCTCTAGAGACTCCTGGCGGTGTGCGGCGCGCTTGGTGGACGAGTGAACCTGGGCGACCACAAACACGGACTCAATTCACCGCACGTGACTTTTTCGGCCACGTCAGCAGCCGCGCGTTATCGTCGATCCGATCAATTTGGATGTTTTCTCGCCGCCCGGCCGGAGTGCTTGGCACGCGCCGTACGACTGTAGACAAGGCCAGCTGAGATCACGAGCTCCTCTTGCTCCTGCTCCATCCTGCTCTCCCCCCTTTGCGTGCTCAGCTCAAGGATGCTCGGCTACCAGAACCGCGCTAAGGCGGGCTGCTCGGAGCCTCGGGCGCCGCGGCGGCGGGATCATCGGGCTCGGTGCCGTCAGCGCGCTCGCTCCCTTCTGTCCGAAAACAAGACCACCTCGCTCTCTATACAGTGTACCCCCTGACTTACTGCTGAGGTCCTGCTTCTGCGGTCGAGCTGCTACCTACTCTCGCTATGGCGACGACAGTACCCGGCGCGCCGACCGACCTCTCTCATCATGATGCCGGAACCTCGGCATCGACGTCGACGACGAACGGGTCACTCCTCTCCCGCGTCAAGCGCAGGATATCGCTACGGAGGAGCAGCAGCAGCAACTCGAGCTCGACTTCTTCGCTGGCATCGCTCGGGCGGTCATGGTTGAAAGGAGGAGGAGGGGACGCACCGACAGCGACGGGAGCAGGTGCCGCCTTGTCGGACGAACCGAGACCGTACATGAACTACACCATCGCACCGCCAGAACACAGAGAAGTGAGTGTTTGAAACCTTCGTCGGCGGAAGTATTACGCAAGCTGACCAGAACCGTCTGAACAGAACACGGCCCTGCACGCAGTGATGGACTCGCTCCCGTCGCTTTCCATCGGTTCTCTCCACGCACCGCACCTCCCTTCTTTCCCGTTCTCGTTCCGCCCATTCGGGAACAACAGCAACGGCCCGGAGGTGTATGAAGATTCGGAAGAAGAAGAAGAAGAAGAAGACGACGACGACGACGGCAGCGGATCCACGCCGCCGCCAATGATGACGCCGCCACGGGCTCAGCAATCGAGGTCTGCCCCATCATCCCGCCGCCCTTCCGCATCAAATCCATCGCTCTCGCCTCCTCTCTCTGCCCCGCGCTTCTCTCGCCGCTCGTCCGACCCCAAAATCTCTGCCTCGTCTCCCGATCCGATCGAGCGCCTGTACGGCAACGTCGTCATGCTCGGAGGGTACCGCGGGTCCGTCCTCCGCGACGCAAAGACGCATAAACGGTTGTGGATCCCGCTCAAGGTCGGGTTTGGGCTTAGGAAGGCGGATCTCGGGTTGGGATTGGAACCGGAGGATGAACTGAGAAGTGCGGAGACGGTCATCGCGACGAGCATGCTCGCCCAAGTGGGAGGCTGGATCGATCTCGGCAAGAAGCTCAAGTGTGTCCGGAACCCTCTCTCTTCCGGTGTTATCGCGGAAAGGAAGAGCTCACGCTTTTCTCTCAAACAGGGAACGATTGAAGCAAGTCTCTTCGTCTCAACTGCACCCTCCTTCGCACCTCTCGTTCCCGTTCTCGTCTCCACCACCTTCACCGACCGCCACCGACCCGTCACGACCTCCGTTGCGATTCCACTCGTGGGGTTACGACTGGCGCCGCTCGCTCGAGCTCTCCTCCGCCGAACTGGTCCAGTTCCTCGAACGACTCAAACACGAGAGTGCCGCTCGCGGCGAAGGCCCCGACGGAGCCGGTCTCGGCGCGACCGTCATTGCGCACTCGATGGGCGGCTTGGTCGTCCTGCACGCGTTGGCGCGCGCTGCCGACCCGACCATCATTCGCGGGATCGTCTTTGCGGGCACTCCCTGGCAAGGGTGTGTCAACACGCTCGGACCGTTGAGGCTCGGAGGAGGGGTCGCGTTCAATCCCAAGGTTGGGACACCCGACATTTGCTTCTCGTGGAGGTCGGGGTTCTACTTTTTGCCGCGACCGCCGGCCGAAGTTGCAGCCATTACGCCGCGAGCGAGCCTTGACGCGGCGGCGGCGGAACGTCAGACGGGCGACCACCACGACGACGGCGAGTCGAAGCCGAATGGTCTTGCCGGGGCAACAGACGATGGCCAAGCCGACGTCACGCTACCGCCCTCTTCGCCCACGTCGATGCCCTTGCCGTCCCTCCTGACAGGCTGCTTCGAAGACCCTTCCGGCAACCCGATTACCCTCGATTTCTTCTCCCCACAAACCTGGGCAACGCATGAACTCTCGCCCGTCCCTGCCGGGATGGACTTTTCCCACCCCTCCTCACCCGTCAAGCGCCTTCGACGGCGACGCAGCTCTGCTGAAAGTGGGAGGAACGCCTTCCCGCTCGCAGCTGGGATCGGCAACCTCGGCGAGCAAAGGAGTCCACTGGGAGATGCCGTGCAGGACGCGATGCAAGGGGCTGCCGACCGAATCCATTCGATGCGTTCTCACCACGGGGAGGAGGACGAGGGCGGATCGGAGGACGGTTCTGCTGGGTCCCAAGCTAGCGGATCACACCCGGTCCACCAGGGCGGCGGCGCGGCAGAACGGACGGAAGCGCAGCTCAATGCAGAGGCGGAACGCCTGGCGCGGCAGGCTCAGGAAGTCGACACCGTTTACCGATACTTGGCGGATACACTCAGGCGCGCACGTCAGGTGAGAAGATAACGACGAATCTCTCTCTTCCACACATGCAACTGACTCTGTCGATTATGCGTGGACAGTTCCAGCGAGACCTGATCGAGCTCTACGACCCGGCCAAGGCAGATCGCTATCCTCCCATGACGATCATCACCTCTCGCAAGACCCCGACGGTTCGAGGTATACTAGTTACTTCGAGGGAAGATATCGCGCGCGAAGGCTATGAGCGGCTCTTGTGGGCTGAAGGTGCGCAGGATCTGGAATATATTTTGGAAGAGCAAGCGCGAGACACTGACAGTGCGATTGCGTTCAGGCGACGGGATCGTGCTGTACGAATCGGCGTCTCGATTACCAGGCGACCCCGAACTCGAAGGCCGCAAGCGAACCGGCGATCCCGCCAACGATCGGTGGCATGCCCATTTGCGAGGCGTGGTCGAGACCAACCACGGACATGTCGGAATGCTCGGCGACCTGGACGCAGTTCGAAAGTGCTTTGAGCTGCTCTACGGTCCTGCAGCCCCCCGGCACTAATATCATTTTTGGTTCTGCAAAGAAAGATTTTGCGAAACCGTTGCTACGTTGTCTCTGGCGTTTGGCCCGTCTCGCCTCCGCCGCCAGCGACTGAATCCGGCTGAGCGGACCAGTCCCAGCCAAACGGCGCGGCCTGGACCTGACCACCCAGTCCCATCCCGAGACCCATCCCGAGCGCGCCGCTCATGGAAGCTGCCGGCCAGCCATTCTGTCCCGCCGGGAACGGCGAAGGGGCAGCAGAACCACCGTCGTTACCGCCGCTCAGCTGCGCGTGCAGGTAGTGCTCATGAAAAATCCAGGGCGGGAGTTGGTGATGCGGATGAGGAGGATAGCCACCGAGTGCACCGGGCGCGTACATGTGCGGCATGCCTCCGACGAATGCATCGTAAGGCGGGCCGTGCCCGAACGGGTAGAAGGGAGGTTCCAGCGAGGGTGAGGCCGAGGCGGCCGGACCTGCTGGGTCGCTGTTGTTGACCAGGTCGAGCGACATCGTCGGGCTGGCCAACGGGATCGAGAAGCCGTCCGTTAGCGGCGCCCGCTCGGTCCTCGCTGCACTAGATGTTGCGGCGGTCGACTTGGTCCGGACAGCCGTCGGTTTAGTCTGTGGCGAGGCACGCATGTCAGCAAACAAACTCGTGACTCCAGCGGCCGGCTGCGCTCACCTTGCGCTTGTCTTTCGGTTGCATAGCTCCACCTTCTTCTCGCATACGTTTCTCGTCGGCGAGCAGGGGAGTGACGAGCCCGAGACCACGGTCGGCGATTGCGCTGGCGGATTTGAGCCCTTCGAGCGTCGGGAGAGCCTGCTGGATCTCGTTCCGGATCGCCTCGTTGTCAGGCGAGGGACCCTTGAGTTGTTCGTAGAGCTCGAGGGTCAGCGAGAACGACGCTACGCTGATGTGGTAGATGGCCGTCCAGAGGCGAATGTCTTTGGCGCGCGGAGCCTCGCGCAGGATGGCGCGTGCTGCGTCAATGACACGTTTTCGTGAGAGCGCGTAAGTCGTAGCGCGAGAGGGTCGGGCGAGAAAAGGTCGGTGAATGGAGAGGATCTTGTGCTGAAGCGAAATGTAGAATGTGGTTCGGAGCGCCTGCGGGTACGGTCGCACGACTTCAGTCACCGCGGCTCAAGTCGGCGAGTTTCAGGAGCTCTGAAGACATACCTCGACGCAAGGAGGCATGCCGTCGGTCGGCGCACCGGGCCTCAACCACGTCGGGAGACTCTTGAGCAGCGTCTCCAGTTCGCGGTCTGCCTGCAGGAAGCGCTGATATGCTTGTGCTGCGGTTGATTTATCTGAGCGGCTCGATTCGAACGCGTTCGCCATACTCGCGCCGATCTCGATGTCTGTGCGGTGGTCATGCTCGTCAGCAAAGCATGAATCGCCACAGCACGAGATTCTGTCCATCCTTACATTGGAGGAGCCATGCGGCCGGCGTGTACTCGTTGTGAGGCCGATCAACGGCTTCTCCCTTGGCGAGATCTCTGTATAAACGTAATGCATCAGTACCTGCACTCACAGTCTCGGAAACGATGTGCGACGCACTCGTCTCTCGCGTTCAACGGAAGCGGCGTCGTGATTTGCGCCCGAGTGAGGGTCGAGTACGTCCGGTACGGGATCGCGAACCAGTCCGAGTGCGCGAGCGACCACATCACGCGCTTGCGGATCTCGCGATCGATGAGCGACTTGGCTCGGACCCGCTGAGGCTTGTCCTTGAACGCTGCGGCCCACTGCTCGTCCGAGACGAGTCGGTGCAGGCCGAGGTCTTGCGCGATCGAGAGACCGGCGTGCAAGAAAGAGGCGATCAAGGTGGCGGAACCGGCATCGCGACCTGACAGGACGAGGATGGCGATAGCCTGCAAGCACGCGAGGTCGTGGTTCTGCAGAAAGTTGTGCCGGTACAAGCACGCGATCGCGCACTGGAACCTGCCAGGTCGCCCCAACGTGGTGAGTCCAAATGGTCTCGAGAGTCGTGGCAGAAGATCGACGGACGCACCATCGATTCGCGCACGCGCTCATTTCTGCGTCGTTGAAGCCCATCTCGTCTTGCTGCTCCGGAGTGACGAGCTTTGCGGAGACGGCGAGGAGAGCAAAGTACGCGCTCAACCATGCCAGAGAGGCGAGGTCGAATCGGCCGTTGCCCAGTTCGTGGAAGGCTTCTACTTGGGCGTAAAAGTCGGGAGCGTGGATAACAGCATGCTGCAGTGTGAATGGGTCAGCTGGGTCCGGTACATCCTCATCGTGACCGAGGGGCAAGCGCACATGAAAGCCGTAGACGTCTAAACCTTGGTGGAAGATGATTTTTTCCTGCTCCGGTGTCGGCGCAGCTCGCAGGAGAGCGTCCCCGTTCGCAAAGAGCGCGACTGGTGATTCCGGCTGCCCCTCCGAAGCGGGCGGCAAGATGGCGTTTCGATGAGAGGGCGATGAGGACGGGCCAGCCGTCGCAGCAGCATCCGAATCGTCGACTGTCACCGCCGAGGTGCGCATGTTGGGCTCGGCCCAGACTCGTGGCCGTCCGAGGGCGTAGAATTCGAGATTGACGCTCGCTTCGACGCCGGCTTCACCCTCGTCCGGATCTTGCTTTTGTTTCCCTTTCCCCTTCCCCTTCGCAGTAGCGGTACTACCGCTCTGTCCCTGACCACCAAATGAAGTCCGAGCCCGCTTCTGTAGCGGTTCGGACCCGCCTGCGCCGGCTTCCCCTGATTCAGGTCCGTCTGGATTTCCGCCGGCAATCGTCGTGACCGGATCTCCGAAAGAGCGGACGATGCGATCAAGCTCTGCATCGTCGTCTTCCTCCTTCAGGCTCGAGTTTGCGACAAAGTATTCGAGCGCCGGCAGCCGTGCTTTGAGCGAGTCGAGAGTTGTGCGAAAGAGTCGCAGTTCGTCGAGTGCCGAGGCTTGTCGCTGGTTGAGCTCCTGCACCGCGTCGACGCTGTTTTGAGCCGGTATCGTGTCAGCGCCCTTGTGCAGGCCGAGGCTAGCTCGAGGCGAGACACGGACCTTGGCTTTTTACGCTTGGTGGGAAGCGCCGAGCAAGAAGCAGCGGCGCCTCTCTTGATACAAGCACCGCACGGGACGAGGCCTGCAGGTCAACAGGGTCAGCTCACGGCGTTTGCGAATTGCCAGCGCGGGCTCACGGTCGCACGACGTCTTCCTGCGCGCACAGTGTTGGCCCGAGTGGGGAGGTCAGATTGGTGGTCTCGCACTCTCGAGGACGATGGGACTCGTAGGACTCATCTCGGTGCACGCTCTGCTCGTACGCTCGGGCAGCACGACCACCTCGCCGCGCTCCTCTGCCATCGCTGTGGGGAGAGAAAGCGGCTTCCCTCCGGGCTTCGTGACAAGGCCGCAAAAGCCGCGGCGGGCCCGGAATTGATGCTGGCGGAGCGCGAATCCGTACTCAGAGTCGCAACTATAGTCGTGCGTATATCCAGGTCTAGACAAAGAGTCTCACTGTACCATAGCTCGATATCTTGGCTCCTGTCCGGCAACTCCGGACGTGCACGAACCTGAGCTCGTTCCCGTCCGCGGTGTCCCCATTAGTGCCTGCGCCTCTCTCTTCCTTTCCCTTCACTTGTACAGAGTGCGGTCCTCCCCACGTCGAGTCGACAAGATGGCTGACGAGACCGCCGCTTCCGAGACCGGCGCCACTCCTCCGACGCACATCCCCTCTGGGACGGTGAGGCTCCGTTCGTCGGACGGACATCTCATTCCGGTGGAGCGCTTGATTCTCGCCGCCTACTCTTCGGTATTTCGCGACATGTTGGAAAGCGATCTCTACCGAAGCTGAGGCTGAAAAGGACTGCCCCGTTTCGGAAACGCACGAGGAGCTTCAGATCCTGGTCAAGGGCTTAAAGGGCCAGGCGGATCGCACTGAGGCAGACTGGTTGACTTTGTACAAAATCATGGACAAATACGACATGCAACCTTTACGAGTGCTCCTCCGCTTGACCGCGCGGTACGTGGTCATCGAAACCACGATTCTTCGTGTCGCAAGATAGTCATCGATTCTGACTCACTCTTCCGCAGCGAGATGCTCGACCAGGACCCTCTCACCGCCTACTGCGCTGGGGCAATCCTCGGCGACTGCGACATTCAGGAGATAGCGGCACGTGTGGTCGTCCAGCAAGACATCAACTTGCGCTTCGTGAAGCTCAAGATTTGGGAGGCCGCGCCTGAACAAGAACGCTTGCGTCTCGTGAGTACAAACCTGCATCTGGAAGCGGGTTCAGCTACAGTGCGAGTCTGACACACCTGTCAGCTTACCTTCCAGAAAGAGTGGATCATCGCGGGGTGGCAAAAAATACACGAAGAGAAAGAGCGCCTGCGTCTTCCGAGGTGCAAGGTCTCTCGAGACAACATTCGCTACCTTCTGCTCTGGGAAGAGGCAGTCTACCAATTTATCCAAGTCCCGGAGGCTCCGTCGGGCGACTCATCTGCAGGTGAATCGACCAACGACTCATCCGACAACTCTTCGGATGAGGACTCCGACGGTTCGGTTCACAACTTGAGCCCCTCGGACACGACATTATGCAAACACTGTGACTACGTGCTTCAACTCCAGCTTGCCGACTTCCGAGAGGAATGGAACAAAAGGCAAAAAAAGCTATTCCTCGTGCGTGACTTTCGACTTGGAGAACCTTTCTATCTGTCTGTCGCCGTCTCACGAACTGACCGATTTAAACGTCTTCGTCTCCTCAGTGGCAAAGTACAGACGTCTCACCACCTTCTTGAGCGCGGGCGAGGCCGAGAGACTTGTCGCAAGGGGCATCGGGCGAGACCAAAGTCTGCTGCACAGACCGCGGCTTGTAGAGAACCAAAACGGCGCGCGGCGTAAGCAGTGCTTTCTGCTTGTGCTGGTGCACTGAGTACGCGAAAGAATAGCTATAGAAGAGAGATCCGCGTCCGAGAGCTTGAACCAGCAAAATCCGAGATTCTCGATAAACAGCGCACACTACCTCGGCTAACCTGGACAACTCTGGAGCCGGAAGATACGATACGATACGGCACTGTTCCCTATTCCAAGATGTACTGCCCAAATGATCCCTTTGTAAACCCTAATCATACCCCCAATCGAAGCTCATCTCGCCGAAGTGCACGTCGTGTCCGGCGAAATCGCCTACGGCCGCGCCGGTATCGCCGTTTCTGCACGAGCACGACGGTAAAGCGGTCAGACATCGCACAGCATGAATCAATTAAGGAGAGGGGGCGGGCACTCGGGATGCGAGACTCACTCGGCAAGTGCAGAACCGTCGAACAAGCCGCCGCCGCCGCTCGAGGGCAGACCGGCCGGCATCGCTCCAGCGTGCTGTTCGGTCATGCCAGGCGGGGGCGGCAAAGGTCCCGCAAGGTCGCCAAAGAGCAAGTTCCCTCCGCCATTGACGGGCATTCCGAACGCCGCCGACGCCGCCGCTGCCGTCGCAGCGAGACTGAAAGGCGCAGGCGGTTCCGAAAATTGGCCGTCCGGGGTGTTTGCGCCTCGGACGTTCGATTCTTCGGCCTTGATACCGGCTTCTGGCGAGGCGGCGCAGAGGGCAGCAGCAGCGGCAGCGCCGCGTTCCGCTTCCGTCACGGCGACCGAAATGCGCTTCAAGAGGTGACCAAAGCTGCAATCGGGACGGCGTCAATACACGGTCCTCTGTGGCGGTCAGAAGAGAAAAGGTTGTAACGTACGCTTCACGCTGCGTGTCGGGACGCAGGGCATGCAGCGCCTCGAACAGATACTGCAAGACGAGCAAACTCTGCCGAGCCACTGCGCGGACGCGTTCTCGAACGGAGCCCATCGCCCGATGGAAGCACACCGACACCTCGCTGATCAAGCGGTAGTCGGCGCTCTGCTTCGCGAGGTCGATCTCGCCCGGCGGATGAGCAGCCGGATCGTGTTGCTGGTAAACCTCGCAGAAGAGGACGACGATCGAGACTTGAATGTGGTTTAGTTGGTAGCTGCGCACAGAATCGGACCAGGGCGGTTGAGTAAGCTTGCGCCACCAAAAGAGAAGTGACTGAAAGGCCGACACATACCAGTCCTTGACGAGCGGGGCGTTGGTCTTGTCCAGCTCTTTCTGCGTCTCGAGGACGACCCTCGCGCTCGCGAGCGCCGCATCCGTCGACGATCGGTACTTCGGGTCGCGGTATCCCCGTGAGGCGAATGGGCGATGGAAGCGGATCAGGCGGATGTGAACGTTCTGCAACGCGGCCACGCGAGCCCAGTACAGCGGGATCGTGGTATCCCCATCCGTACGTTCGAGCTCGTACTCGGCGAGCAGGCTCCTGCAGATTCGAAACAGTCAGCACCGCATCGAGTCTGGAAGGAGGAACAGAGTCGAATTACCTGATCTCGGCATCGCATTTCACCATCATGTCAAACGACGTCCCTTCCTCGCTCAAGTTCGCTTCATGCAACCGCCGCTGGATCGCGCCCACCCGGAAACGCAACGTCTCGTACTGAGCGAACGACCTCACGTGCAAGGGCGGAGGCGGAACGACGGCATCGCTGCGGAGGTCCTTGTCATCGTAGTTTCCCGGCAGTGCGCTGCAGACTGCATGAGAGAGAGAGAGGGGCCGATACAAAGTCAGGATCTCCCTCCCAAATAGTTGTATAGGGAAAAGAAGAGGCGGGATCCGAATGACCAAACTGACTGTTTTGACCCGCGAGGACGGGCCGCAGGCGAAAGATGACCTGATCGACGTGCAGCAGTGCATAAAACAGCCGCAGCGGGACTTCCCTTCGGAGCGAGTTGATCCCGCTCGGGAGGGCCGGATCCTCGGGCGGCATCACGGTCGGGTCGTCTTTGCCGAGTTTGTCGAGTTTGAGCTGCTGACAGAGCCGCAACGCCCCCGCCACGTACGGAATCAAGATGTCGACCCGACCCTGGTCGCCCGAATTGAGCGCCAAAGGTCCCAACATTGCGATGGCCTGAATAGTCCGGATCCGCGCCGACCCGAACGCGTCGCCGCAATCGAGAGCGGCACGGGCGGCCTCGAAATAGTCGGGAACGTACGAGACGAGGTCGTCTCGCGTGATGGGAGCACCGGCGGGGATGTAATCGAGCGAGTTGGCCGACAAGGCGAGTGTCAAGAACAAGACGGCGAGCCAGAGCGGGTCGATCTCGAGTTGTCGACCTTCGGCGACGAGTTCGCAGAACGCGTCGTACTCGGCCGCCAGGGTCGGCAAGTGGTGAGCGCACCAGTACCACGAGACGGAATCGATGTAGTGACGGATGAGCCAGTCCATCCTGTCGCGCGAGGGCAAGGCCTCGTACAGGTCGATCAGGACGCCGCGGTACCGTCTCGAGATCTCGGGCACGATCAGCGACGTCTTTTCGCGCGAGATGGAAGGCGCGCCGTCGCCACTGTGCGCATTCCCGTTCCCGTTCCCGTTCATGGGAGCGTTGGCGCCGCTGCCGCCGCCTCCGCCGCCGCCCAAGTTGGGCGTCCCGCCCGCAGAGGCTGTCGTCGCGGATGAAGGCAGGATTGGCGTCGAGATGGACGCCGCACGTCGTTGCATCTGCGTTCCTGCGATCCGAACATTCACAGCTGTGGGTGGCGGACGAGAATGTTCGACCGCGATTGCCAGAAAAAAGAAGGGACTCCTGGTTAATGGTGATGTGCTTTCACATTGTGTTGTGTGGGGAGGGGGGGGGGGGGGAAACTATGGATGATGTGGTGCGAGCCTACCGATATCTTCGAGAGTGAGAGCGGCATCTTCCGTCTCCGAATCGGGTCCATCCGGCCACGCCAACCCTTCCCTGATTGCTTCTCGCCTCCGCTTGCGCGAGTCGGTCGTCCGGTGGTTCGAGTTGCCGCCCGCGCCCGCGCCGTTGCTGCCGACTGGAGGACCGCTGGAGAGGGGCAAGCCGGCGCCGAGGGGTGGTGCACCAACTCCGCCGACCCCACCGCCACCACCAGCAGTAGCAGCAGGACCAGGGGAGGGTAGTCCCCGACCTTGAGCGAGGAGGGCCGACTCGAGAAAGGCGATCCTGCGTTCGAGTTCGGCGCGGTGGTCGGCGCAATTCGATTCCCTGCCAACAGACAACGTCTTTCGTGAGCAACAAACTCATGAACCGAAAGCTATAGAGAAAAGTCGGGACCGCTACTACGTACGAGTCGAGACTTCCAGGGGAAGCGATGTTGATGGCGTGGTGCATGGGCGGGGGGAGGACCTGGCCGTACGCGAACGGTCCCGGACTGGCAGCGGCAGCAGCGGCAGCGAGTGCGGGTGGCAGAGCCGGGAGCATGCTACCCGGTGACGGGGCCCTCGCGGCGGCGTGATGAGGATGCCGATGATGGTGATGATGATGATGGTGTTGTTGTTGAGGGGTCTGTTGCCCATACGACGGCGTGACGGCGACTGTTGATGAGGGTCCAGGCGAGGGAGCGGGCGTCGTCCCTCCCGGTCCACCCCCGACGTCGCATAAAGCTGCCTCTCCTCGTTTCTCGCACGACTGACACGGTGCGCCCGGTCCGTTGATACGGGTGCAGCGGATCTTGCGAGTCGTGCAGGGTCGACAGGACAAGACTTGACGTTTGCGCGTGATCTTGCGCTTCGGCGGCTCGTTGCTCACGGGCGCGAACTGCGAAGTCGAGGTGGACGCGAACTGCTGTTGTTGCTGTGCTGCGAGTTGCACTGCCGCGTCTATCTCTTCCTGGTGGGCTTGTTCGCGGACGAGAGAGTCGAACTGAGCGGTCGCGGCGGCGAGGGCGGCGGTCCTGTTGTCGACGTACGGGCGCTTGGCGGGACGATGACCGGCATGAGTGAGGTCATACGGCGATGCCATCCCTGGTGTGCGTGCGTGCGTGTGTGCGTGCGAGGTGTCGATCCCGTGTTCGGCGGTGGGCTGGTTCCTCCCAACAGCAGGTCGAGGCGCTGCTGGCTGGTCGCCGCTGAGCAGCTAGGCAGGGTCAACTATGCGCCTAGGCAGAGACTACACTCCCGGCGTGTCTGCGTACTCGGCCCTGGTCGACTGTCAAACAAGAGCTCCGGCCGCGCCTTCTCTCGGCCGGCTGGCAGCTCTCGGGCGAGCTCGCCGAACAGCTTGGCGCGTTTCTTCGCACCACCTCTTGAAATGTCAACAACAAGCGCCAAATGGACTCATTCGCTGCGTTGCTACACAGGTTGCACAGAATGCGGAACGGCGGCCTGCCGCTGCGCTCCGACCCAGAAGTTCGTGTCCCGGGAAGAACATGAAGCAGATTCGTTTTGGGCCCTGCGCGGGGTCCTCTCGCGTCCGGGCCGAGCTATACTCTACGCCTTGGGAGTGAGTTTGGGAATGGCTGTCCATCAGGGCTGTACTCGCGTGTCAACACCCTCCCCTTTCGCCCTCGAGAGGGTTTGTAAAGGAGGACTCACGTTCCGGCGGAATGCACCGAGTTGACGCGCTCCCCCTTCAGACTGCCTTGCCCTCGGTGACGACTCTCTGTGCCGTCGCACCGGGCCCGCCCTCCGCAGCTTGCCTCCTCTTGTCCCTCGCGCGGTCCAGCTTGACCTGCAGTTCCGCAATATCCTTCTCGAGTTGGATCTCTCTCCGGTCGAGCATCTCGAGTCGTTCTTGCACGGCGGCTGACTCTCGTAGCAAGGCGAGGTGTTGTGCGGAAGTGAGTGGCGTGCGAGCTGGTGACGGTGCGGCGGAGGAGGACGAGGACGAGTTGTTGTTGTTGTTGACCAAGTCGGAAGCGGTTTCGATGAGCTCTTGATCGCGCTGGACCCGGAGATAGTACCCTCCTGCGACGCAGACTGTGAGCGTACACAACGAGTATGAGTTAGCAATCGTCCTCGAGTGAACTCGACACAGTCCAGAGCGGTGGACTCACTCGGGAGGAGGAGGACGACGGCAGCGCCGAACCGACGACGAGAGCGGACAGTCTCGAGCATGACGACTCTTCACGGTGGGTGTCTTGAGGAGGAGAGAGAAGGTGCTGCACTACGGCTATAAGAGTAAAGAGGTCGCCTGCAGCTCTGCGCCATCTCCTCATCTTAACTCCGCTTCGAGTCCGCGGACTTCTGAAATCGCGCTCACGTCGCGCCGCGTCGGTCCGCTATTTTCTTTCTCTGAGCTCTCGCACGACCCACGATGGCTCCTGCAGCTGAAGACCTCTCGATTGAGCAACTCCAAGCCATCATCGAGCAGAAGAAGGCGCACGAGCAGGCCGAGCAGAGGCGGCAAGAGGAACACAAGAGGTCACTCGACCCGAGCAGGCAACTCGTACCCGCCAGCCCTTCTCCCAGTCAGTATAGCGGAACGTGGTTCTTAGTCGTATAGATAGTACACTCCTGCTGACCTGCGCTGTCCACGAAACAGGGAAGAAACGTCGACTCTCGCCACCGCTGAATGCTGCTCCTTCAAGACCCTCGTCGTCAAAGCCGGCCTCTGGAACGACTCGAAGCACGACAGTCTTTGACTCGTCGACATCGTCTTCGGGAAGCCGGACGCTGAACCCGTCAGACCGCGTCGAGCTGCGAAAGTCGTCCTCCTCCTCGACGGGGAGGAACGGCGCTCGACCCGACTCGGACTATGCCAGTCACATGTCGGCAGTCCGTGAGTACCCTCCCTTTTGTTGCCTGCCTCCGCTGTGATCTTGCCCAACTGACTCACACCTTCTTCGTAGCCAAGGGCGTGGCCGAACGGCTCGCCGAAGCGAAAGCGGTCCAGCGCGTCAAGGAAGAACGCAAACAGAAGCGCGCCTCCTCCTCTTCTTCCACTGCTACCGGCTCCACGGCTTCCAAGAACGGGTTCCCCTTCGCGTCGACCAGCAGCAGGGATACGACGCCGACGACGACGAGTCTCGATGCGCTCGTCAAAGGCAGGACGGGTTCAACTCGCTTGAGCGAAAAGGGCAAGACCATCCCGATCGGGTCCAAGAACCATGCAAAATCGGATCCATCAGCAAATGGCGAGAGAACTACGTCTTCTCGCTCCAAGGAGGGGACGGAAGAGTCGAGCGGGGGTCCGGCCATGTCTCGCCCTTCCACCTCGGCATCCACCTCGAAATCGAAACCGCAACCGGACCGCGCTACCCCTAAGAAGCCCACTCGCGAAGGGTCAGAAGAGGAGGACGACCTCGAGATCACGGGCGGGCCGCAGAAACGAATCCGACACAAGGACGGGACGGTCATGGAAGAGTTGGTGTCGGGTCCGAAAGAATTCGACGCGCCCGCGGACGATCCGGACTGGAGTCGGTATGAGCCTTATAGCGGGATTCATCTCAAGTGCGTCATCCACGCAATCGCGAGCACCTGCTCCGGACTCTGCAGTTCGTAGAGACTGGAGACTGATGCTACTCGATGCACACGTCGCACAGAGAGCGCCTCTTACCCCACGACCAAGTCGACGACCTCCTCGTCGGTCGGTACCACCTCACGCCCTCCCAGATCTATTCCCTCGCGCGGATCGACTCGCGCCAACGGATCGACCTCGACCCGGAACAGATCGACAGCGACTTTGTCGTGATCGGGGTGTTGGCGTGGAAGGACGAGATCAGGTTCATGAACTCGAATGCGCTCGGTTCGGGATCGAAAGGAGGTGGATCTCAGAAAGAAGGAGGGAAGGGGAAAGCCACCGAGGAGGAGGAGGAGGAGAGTGACGGCGACGAGGACGAAGGTGACAAGCCTCGCAAGGCAGCGGGTTCGAAGAACTCGCAGCAGCAGCCGCAAGACAACCTCTTCAAGGCACCGACGCGCCGCCAACGTCGGCAGCAATACGTCCGCTTCTCCCTCGTCGACCTCAGCTCGACTTCGGCTTCGTCGAGCGCGACGGGTCAATTGTCCCTCATGCTCGTGCAAGCGGACTCGGAGGACAAGACGGTCGACGAGGACGGTCACGAAGTCAGCGTCTATAAAGGTCAGAGCGGAGGCGCGTACGAGAAATTCTGGAAGGAGAGTGCGGGCGCGGTGGTCGCGATCATCAATCCGAGTTTCCTGCCTCATCACAAGGTGCGTCGTTCCCCCCCTCCCGCTCTTAGGCCACGCTTCAAAGCGACTGACGCGAAACTCTCTTGCCGTCCGCCACCGTTCGCAGGATTTCTCTTACACCCTCAAGCCCACGTCGGCTTCTTCGATGGTCGTGATCGGCCGAGCGGAGAACCTAGCATTCTGTGAGGCGATCAAAGCTGATGGGAAACGGTGCGGGAAATGGGTCGACGCGTGAGTACCTCAGAGAGAGATGCTTTCATGACAAGGAGCGCGTGCTGAGGGTTTGTCGGTGCTGACGACACCTTTGAATCGCTGGACGGGTAGGAGAACTGGTCGAACGTGTCAGTTCCACGTCGAGTTGGCGATCAAGCGGACCGGTGTTCGACGAGCCGAGACGAGTTCCAAGTGAGTTGCGAATCGCTCTCACGCTTGTGCCGTGTCGGACCGACGCTGACTGCCCGAAGTGCCGCTGCAGCACGGCGTCGATGTCGCAAAAAGGCGTTTTTAACCCTTCGTCGTTCAGAAAGTCGTTCGGATCCAACTCGTTTCGCTCGTCGACAGGCAACGGCAAAAAACTGACTCCGCCGCCAGGGATGCCGCCCATGGCGCAGGTCATCATGGGAACGACCACCTACATCGCCGGCGGTACGCGGTCAACGACTGGTCGCGGCGGGTCAGCGAACCGAGGTCCGACCACCACGATGACGCTACCAGCCTCTCGTGCCGGAGCCGGGTTCGTCGCCGGAGTGAGGGAAGGCGCCTCCGTCAGCGAGGAGAAGAAGCGGATGAAGCGCCAAGCGGAAGATGATAAACGCGCGCGACTCGAGTTGCGCGACCTCGTCGGACGAGACCGCGGCAAGACTCCCGGGGGAGAGTACCTCGAGCGGGCTCGGCTAGAGAGGGAGAAACGGGATCCGGGGACGTCCAAGAAGAGACGCAAGAATGCCGAGGACGGTAGCAGCGATGGCGATACCGGCGAAGGTGGCAGCAAGGACAAAAAGGAGCACAAGCCGGCGATCCAGTCCGTCTTCAAGGCGGAAGCGCTCCGCCGCATCGGGTTCAACCCGACTGCAAAGCCAGGCGAATTGGCTCGGGACGAATCCGCCGAAGCGAAAGCGTATCGGGTGAGTAGCCCCCCCTTTAGCTCTTTGTGGCGAGATCATTTACTGACTCTGTTTTTGATCTGGATTAGCTCGCTCTCGAAGATGGCATGGCGAACCGCCCGATGGACTTGTCCGCTCCGCCGGGACCAAAAGTCCGTTCCGGAGTCAAGGCGCCAGTCTCGGCATCCGCCTCATCGTCGGAGCACCGCAAACCACGTCGACGCAAGCACGACGACGTGGACGATGACGACGACGACGATCTTGTCGTCGAAGGCGCACCGGTAGAAGGTGTCAAGGTGTGTCGCGATCTCGCGTCTCCTGTCCCTAGTTCGTTCCCGGCTCACGATTTCTTCTCGCGTCCAGATCCCGCTGCCGCGCTTGGCTAAGCCCGCGTGACTTGGTCTGCGTCGACAAGCTGTAGCAGTGCCTTGATGTCATCCCCTGTGCGCATTCCGCCAAGTTCGATCACAGACACGGCGAGAGAGAGAGAAAGCGGCTCATCCACAGGTGTACGAAAGAGTATCAATGTCCACATCTGCTGTACAAATCTAGACACGCATCATCGCCTCGGAGCGCCCACATCATTCGGTCCAGCTCCGAGTTTGAGCAGCACGCCCGTCACGTCCACGTCCGCATAGAGTCGCATGACCTCTTCGTTCGTCTGCTCGTTCGCGCCGTCTTTCCGTCCATCGATGTACCGGAGCGTGTTCTTGAAGTGGCGGATGACCGCTTCGGGGGTATTGACGCCTTCGATGAGTCCGGACGTGGCACCGCCGAGGGTCGAGGGGGCGTAGGCGGTGTGAGGAGCCATAAAGTGCGGATGAGACGGGTTCGGAGACGGTGCGGGAGGAGGAGGAGGCAGCGAGTCGAGGTTGGACGAGATGAGCTCGACGAGAGAGTTGATGTGCTTGGCCGAGATCTGTGTTCGAGGAGCGAGTTGTGTCAGCACTCGACGATCTAGCTGACGATCTCGGCGCTTGGGCGCGTGTAGCAGCATTGTCACCGCGCTCAGCGAGCGGGTGAGCGACAGAGAGTAGAGACCGAACGAGGCTGACTCACCGCATCGACGCCGCGCTCAAAGTAGTAGAGGTACTGGTCGAGCGCATCGCAGTACAGCTGCACGCTCGTCAACTCGTCGATCGAAGACGTCGCGATCCGGAGCGCCTTTTGCAAGCACTCGAGGACGCGCTTGCCGTCCCGGAACGGCGGCTGTGGGCGAGCGCCAAGTGTCTCATTAGCAATCCTTGCCTTGCCACGCAAGTCGATAGCCTTTCGAAGAGACGCACCTTGTCGCTGTCGCTCGCGTCCCGACCGGGCAGCTCCATCTGCCACCACAAGTGACTCGCGAGCGCGACGGCCGTCGCCTGCTGGCCCTTCTTGAGCAGTTTCGCACCGTGCAACGCCGCCTTGGTGATCAGGGTATCATAGTTGTCCTCGCCAAACACCCTCGTGACTTGGAGCGCGCCAATGATGGCCGTGATGGCCTGCAACTGGGCCTTGGATTCCGAGATCGATTCCTCGTAGATCGTGAACGCCTGCACGGCAAACTCGTACGCGAGCTCTTCTTGACCGGTCTCGTCGGCGGCGGCAAGCGCGAGGAGGTACAGGCGGAGGCAGATGTCGGACGCCGACTCGACCTTGTTGTAGAGGATCGAAGTGCACTGATGGATGAATTTGAACACGGCAGAGAGGCGGACTTCCCACTCGTCGGGAGGGAGCGAGTTGCGCGTCGACTGCAGCTGCTTGTACCGCCGAGAGAGCTTGATCGCAGCGACGATGAGGGGAGGGAAAGTCCACCGGATGCGGTCGCCGCCTTCGGTGAATTCTCGCCGGGCGGCTTGAAGAAGCTGTGCGTACAAGGCACGGCAAGTATCAGCAAACTGACAACTCGAGCGTCCATCACTTGCCGAAGTGCAGAGACGAGGCCTCTGGGCACGCACCGAAAACTGGACGCCGAGGTCTTCGGCCCTGAAGAGGTGCACGATCCTTGCGATCCACCCTTGCTCTTCCGCCATCTCCTCCCGATCATACGCCATCGCCGCATTCGTTCCATTCCTGCCCATCTGGGGGGACGCAACGGCCGCCGCCGCCCCTCGTCCAGGACCGGCCGGTCGGTCCTTCTGATCCCGGACGAGGACGTGACACAGTTCGAGGACGCCCTTGACGTCTTCAGGCGAATCGATCACGGTCTCGTTCTTGAGCACGCTCGCGACGACGGCGTGCGCCACACTTCGTCGAGAAGCGTACGGCTGGTCGTACAGCAACTTTTCGTAACTCGGCAGGGCGAGCAAGGTCAGCACGTTGATGTAGTTCTGGATCGGCGCGAGCAAGAGGGCGAGCAGATTCGCGGTGGTGGTCGGGTGGTGAACGTCGGCGGAGGAGGCGTGCGAGGCGCATTCGTACAGGGCGAAAGAGAGGACTTGGTCGATGTAGGTGAGTTGGGCAGGGTAGCACGATAATGAGAGGTTTGCGAGCGAGACGAGGAGGGCCGTGATGTCCTGAATCGACAGGTCGGGTCGGGCCTGCGAGCGCTTTCACGGGTCAGCAAGAGCCGCTTAGGGAGGAGGACAAGAGTAGCGAGTCTGGCCTTGATGAGGTTGACGACCTGTTGCCAAAACACCTCGAACAGTTTGACGTCCTCAGGGATCCCCCTGAACTTTCGGACTTTGCCATCCGCGCCGACCGGTTTCACCTCTTGTCCGTCGATCAAGTTCCCACCGGGGACGTCGAGGTCTCGCGAGGCGTCCGCGTCCGGGTGACCGGGAGGCAAGACGTTGACCGCCGCGCCCCAGCCTTCGGTCTCTTCTCCCTTCTGGACTGCAGCCGACATGGCGGGAGGCGGCAACCCATCATCGAGGTCCCGTTGCCGCTGCTCCTGCTCCATCAATTTCCTCCTCCGATCACGCTGCCGCTGCACTTCACGCTCCAATTTGCGCTTCGCTTCGTCTTCGCCGCGCCGGCGTTCCTCGGGCGGTTCGTTCTCGGCTTCTTTGGCCGCGTACGAGGCGAGGCGGTCAATCATGGCGATCACGATCGACTTGATGGCGACTTTCGGGTGCAGTTGGGCCGTTGCGGACAGGAACGGAGTCAGGGTGACGAGGTGGAAATCGGGAGTGAACACCTGAGGTCCGGAGGGTTCGCCATGACGACCATTCGAGTGCGGGCGAGCAGGGAGCAGATACGAGGAAACTAAAATCAGCTCGCGGGCATGCCAAAAGAGGGAGGGAGGGAGGTGGGACGCGCACCTGGATGACAACCTCCATGAGGTATTCCTGCGCGATGACGTCTTTGCAGTTGACGACCTGTTCGAGCACGCTCGGGAGGATGATGCGCCTGTACATTTCCAAGTCGACGCCGTCGAGTTGACTGAGCCGGACCAAGTTGGTCCCGACGAGGATGCGCAACTCGCGCCTTTCGAGTTCCCTCCGGTCGCGGTCGCGCGAGAGTCCGCTGTGCTGCAACCGGACCCAGAGTTTGTTCATCTCGATAAAGTTGGTCAAGACGAACCCGATCGAGTCGTGCAAGTTGCCGCCCGGACCGGGGTCGTCGCCGACGGGGAGGTGGTCTCGCGTCATGCCGCTGAGGTAGTGCCGCAAGAAGAGGCCGCGAGTCGGGTGTTGCACTCCGCGCGCCATCTCCATCATGTCCTTCATGACTTCTTTGACGGGCGCGCCCGGGATCGACATGTAGACGGCGCCGACGGTGATCATGAGGTACAGACGCGGGACAATGTTGCCGGCGTACTGGACCAACTCGTACAAGTCGGCGAGGTGGTGTTTCCCGGTCGTGTGTGCATCATAGAGGTACGAAGAGAGGTACCGCAACGCGTCAAACACGGCCATGTCTGTGTGTGGAGCGGGAGGTGTTTGGGTCAGTTCCAAAGTCACTCTCTCGGAGCGAAGGGGGAAACGGACAGAGTTCGTAGTACTGCTTCGGCGAGAGGGACGAGGTGCGCAACTCTGCGAGCATCGTCGACGCTGCCTTGAGGGCGTTCATAATCTCGTCCGCGTCCTGTAAGACGACGGCCAAGTCAGCGTGGCCCCACTTTTGGATGACTGCGAGGAGGAAGAGGAGGGAACTGACGAGGCATCGCCGGAGTTGGGCGGTCTGGACAGAGACATTCCCGAGCGCTTCTTGCAAGTGCCGGTCCTCGGACCCGATCGAGTGAATCGAAGCGGGCGCCATCCTCTTCTCACGGCGTCACCTCGCCGAGTCCAAGTCGAGTCTGGGTCGGTCGGCAGCAGCGAGGGGAGAGCTGGCTCAGTCGCCTGGTCGTCTGGCGGGAGCGGGTTTCAAACGAGTATCAAGACTGTAGTTCGGTAAGAGCGCTATGCAGTCGAGGGAGCGAGAGAGTCGGCTGCGGGGGGTTTCACGTCCTAATCTGCCATTACAAATTCATACTATTCAATCTGTTGTCCCTGCTCGCTATCTGGCCTCTCGCAGTGACCCGCTAGAGTACAGCTGTATTCCTGGCTAATTTCATACCCGACACTAGCGAGCAAGAACCCCTTTCCCAGAAAGGCCGTCTCTGTCCTAGCAATAGATGTCGCGGGCTTTGCGTGCCCCTTTATGCTTCTTCGCGGCGCGAGCCAACTGAGTCCCGCTGCAGCACTCTTCCAAACGAAGGCGCCCTGCGCTCTCATCGGTCGGCGAAGATAGGCGGCTTGTGATGCCCGAATCGTCAGCAGTGCTAGGGACCGTGGACCAGCCTCGTGTCGCCGGAGCGATGAAAATCGCCGCGACAGAGAAGAGTCTCGAGCGTCTGATCAAGGTCGCGGACCTGCCACGCTCACGGGGCAGGCAGCAAAAGTGTATATGCTGTCCGTGTTGATGCGGAGCGGCGGACGAAGCAGGGCTTTAGACTGGCCCAGCTTGCTTGCTGCCTTTTCGGAACTCGTTCGCCGCTGGCCTCGAGCTTTGGCGCATTCCGACTTCTGGCGTGCAGTAGCTCGTCTCTTGATGGATAGCGGACAAGGAGTCGAGTGCGGAGTCAACGCGATATCCGGTCGAGCGAGACGAGCTGCACTCCGCCACTCTTCAGACCATTGCAGCATGGACGAGGAGGTGGAGCTTCTCCCCCGGCGTCAGGATGTGTTGCGCGATAGCATGAAGCGGGATTGCCGAGTCGAATACAGGTAGCAAAAGCAGATTTCCGAATCGGCGCCGCAGACGACTGCCGACCGACGAGGAAACCGACTGGTCGGGATCAAGGTCAACCGATCGTAGTGTGGAGCGGAGCGGCAGACAGCCAGCGGGTCAGGTCCTCGTGCTCTGTACGTTTTCGCACGCCATGGCTCGTCCTGGTGCCTCGTTCGATCCTGTCTAGCGGGAAGAGCTGTCGGCAGAGCGGCGGGGCCGGGATGGGGATGGCGCGACACAGAGCCCGGAGCGGCAGCGCGAGCGTGTCGAGTCAAGCAGAATCGAGCGCACCGCAAACTCCATCTCCATAGCTGGTACAGTAGTCGAGTCTATGATATGCGAGGAAGCCATTCGAGCTGCTTCCGCGTCAGTTTCATCATCCGCGAAAAACAGACGCAACTCTTTGCCTCTGGTCCTCCTCCGCAAGCTAGAGTAAAGCTGCTTGAACGCCGTCCGGATGGCCTTCAAGCGACCATTCCACGCCCAGTCGCGCACTCCAGTCCGCTCGAGCGACTTGAGGCGACTCCGCGAGGCTCTCGCGTCGCAATTCACCGCGTTGGCGACCCAGCCGGACGCCTTGAAGCGACTGACGGCCGACCTGCAAGTGTGCAAAGCGACGACGCATCTCGGTGAACCCTGCACGCTCTACACCGCACCGAACGGAGACCCCCGCTTCTTCAAACTCGACCCCCATGGCGCAGGAGAGGCCCCTCCTCTCCTCGTTCCAACCTGTTATGCCACCGACCTCGTTCCCGCCGGAACTCTGCTCCCCGTCCTCGGAACCGCAGAACCAGTCGTGCAGAACCTCGTATCCGGTTCCGCCCTCTTTGCCGCCGGCGTCTCCCCCGCTCACCTCGCCCACCTCGCCGCCCAAAAAGCACCCCCGGTCAGAGCAGGCGACCTCGTCGGAATCACGGTCGCTTCGGATCCGACGCAGCGGATCGTCGCGGTCGGTTACCTCGCCGCCGACCCGAAAGAGATTCAAAAGCTGCAGGAACAGGACCAGGGCGGGAAGGCCGTCCTCACTCTACACGCTCGTGGCGACTTTCTCTGGCAATCCGGATCCAAGATTGATGCGCCCCTACCGGAATCTCAAGTCCGAAAGGCCGATGAAGGAGGAGACGACGACGCGTTGACGGAGCGACTGGCAGCGACTTCGCTCAGCAGGTCGCCGTCGTCTGCATCCTCGTCCGCCGCGTCCACTTCCGCACCCGCCGAACCGTCTCGCAAGCAAAAGAAGGGCAAGGACAAAAAGGAACGTCACGGCGGGAAGAACGGTCACGTACCGGTCGACGCGGAGGAGCAGCGTGCAGAGGAGGCCGTCACCGCCGCCGCCGCCCCCGCCCCCGCCGCCGAGTTGACTCCCGCCGAGATCGACACGATCCTAATCAACGCCCTCCTCCTCGCCATCTCGACCTCCCCCGCGCTCCAAAAACCCGCCACCTTCCCCCTCTCCGCCTCGTCCCTCTACTCCTCCTACATCCTCCCTTCCCGTCCCGCCTCGCCACCCTCTCACGCCACCGTCGAGATCAAGAAATCGAGCTTCAAGAAACTGGACCGGTTCGTCAAACAGGCGGTCAAGAAGGGTTACTTGGCGGCCAAGGAACTGAAAAAGGGAACGGGCGAATGGATCGTCACGAGTGTCGAGAGTGGACATCCCGATGCGGAAAAGGTACCGAGGTACAAGACGGTCGCGGAGGCTGCTGCTGCTGGCGGGAATGACTCGTCGCCGGCATCAGCTTCCGCGACGGCGGCAGCGGGCGAAGCGTCGACTTCTTCTCCGGCGGCGGCGACAGCGGGAGGAGCGGGAGCAGGCGGCGTGCAAGTTCGCGAACTGTGGAAGTTGAGCGGAGATGGTGTCAAGGAGCTGTTCCGGAGCGTGCCGCACGAACGGTGAGTCCATAGAGTCGTCTGTTGACCTTGCGCCGTGATACCCTCGTCGTCGGAACAGACATCTGTCCTCGAGTCGTATATACTTGTCGTAGACACCGACGATAACAACGCTGACACTCACAAAACGCATCCATCAGCCCGCCTCACGACCTCTATACGACTTCGGACCTCTCTTCCCTCCTCCGGAAATACACCGACTCTCACGCGCTCTCCCACCCTTCCCACCGCTCTCTCCTCCTCATCGACCCTTCTGCATCCCCAACCCCGGACAAACTCTCCCCTTCGCAAGAAACAGGGATTGCCCTCCTGGCGCGGTGCGTGTGCAAGAAGGGGGAAGATCCGCGAGAGGTCGGGAGGGAGAAAGGGTCGCCGGGGTGTGTGAGTCGGGAGGAGGCGCTGAAACGGATGAGGAAGGAAGGGTGTACGGGGTATTGGGGGATGATGAAGCCCGGTCAGCAAGGGGAGGAGATTGTCAAGTACGTCAGCAGGAGACCGGCCCTCTTATTCAAGCGGGTGGGGCGGGCGAGAACAGAGAGACCTTGCCTTGCCGCCTGATGAGCATAGGGGACCGTGCGCTGACGCCATTTTTTCACCTCTAACAGGAAAGGAAGTCCGCCGACGATCAAGGTCGCCATCAAGAATGTCGGGAAACGCCAAGTCACCCTAATCTCCGGTACGTCGTGGTCCGCTTCCGTAACCCTCTAGAGTCCGCCACAGAAGCCTGGTTCTGCCCAGACGGTTCTTGGCCTCATAAGAGCTCTGGTAAGGAGAAAGCGGTCGCTGACTACGACATCACGATCTTCGGCCCGGATCAACATAGGTCACGAACCGTGGGACTTGTTCACGTCGGAAGAACTCGCCGAAAAGCTCAAACACGCCAGTGCCAGTTCCACCTCGAGTCAGCCTCTCTCTCGCCCCATTTGTACCATGCTGTCGGAAGGGCATCGCGAGCTCTCCGCGAGACTGACCGCGTCTGTCGCCTCTCGCCTCTCGCCTCGTGCGCAATTGTACGAACGCCTGCAGTTCAACCGCTCGCCGGATCGGCCAAGAAGGGACAGACCCCCAAGGTCGAGATCATGTGCCAAGGTGAGTGTCCTAACGACAAGAACCGTGTCTGCAGTGCGCGAGCGCTGGCTCTCGCACCCGCTCAGACTTTGTGTATGTTCCACTGGACACAGGGACGCACGACGCGCTCGTCACAAAGGTGCTCACGGCGTACGGCGTGCCGAAGTCGTACATCGAAGTGGATCTGAGCAAGAGCAAAAAGTAGTGCTGGCGCTCTCGTCGTTGTTCAGAAACATAACCTTGCAAGTATTTTTGAGCAAAATCGTTCACCTCTCTTCATCCGGATTGCTTCGGCTCTCTTGGTCTGTGGAGCGAGTGAGAAAGCTCTAGAGAATGACTGAGTATGAACAATTTGCATTATTTGTGCGAGAGGGCGCGCGCGCTCATTCACCCTAGTGCGGCACGTCCTCCAGCACTACACCGAGGGAATCCGTTCCATTTCCCAGTGTCCGCCTCTCCTCGCTCGTCCGTCGGAGACCAAACTTCTACCCGCGAGACAGTGTGGTTTTACTCGTTCTTCTTCTCGACCGCCGGCTTGACCTTTGCCTTCTCGATGTTTTGCGCGCTCTCCTTCTCGGTCGCCGGGACGGCCTTGGCGTGCTCGGCGCTGCCGGCTTGGGCCTTGATGATGGCGAGCTCTTCCTGCGCCTTGATCAGGTCGAGGACGAGCGAGTAGGTGCGCGAGAGGATCAGGGAGAG
>JAMALC010000205.1:0-31281 GCA_023628275.1 Rhodotorula sp. M30-05A-2 | reverse complement strand
ACGGGACCGAATTCGAGTTCAGCAACATGCTTGTGGAAGACTCGAATAACGAACAGGTAAAGCTAGACCGAGAAATGTCTCGCCCTCTTGTCGCCTAGAAGAAGAGGAGCTAACACTCGTCTGGTCGCCTCTACAGCTGAGTTACGTCGATTACTTGTGCACGATTCACCAGCAGATCCAGAGCACGTTGCTCGGGGAGAGCAAAAAGCAGGACGCGACCGACAGCAGCTCCTGGACCACTTGGTAGACGCGTCAAAGGTGTTTTCTTTTCTGCATGATGCGAAGATTCTACACGAGCATCCGTAAGCGCCGGGCGAGTTTGTACAACAAGTGAGGACGGCGGGATTCTGATGTTTACGGCTTCCTAGCGACCTCCTGCATTCGACAAACGCCTCGGCGGTGAAGCCGAGCGACGCGCGTGGCGGCTACGGTAGGAGACAACGTCAGAAGTCGGGCAAAGGTCTGCAGAGGAGCTCTTGCTGTACTCACGCGTATTCGGGTGACCTGCTGTGAGAACTGCCGCGCCGTGGGAGGTCTCTCCCGCGTGGACCGGATTCGGGACTTCTGCTGCGACTCATGCTTCGATCCCTGCTTGCCGGACGCCCGCGAGGTTCTGGACTCCGCGACCGACTGCGTCGGACCGGGCCCGCTCGAGGCGCCAAGGGTGGACTGGCTCCTCGCGTACCGCGCGGCGGCGTCGGGGGCTCGATCACGACCGTCACGGTCGAGCCGTCGATCTGTGCCGCATCCATGTAGTCGGCAGCTTTCGCGGCCGCAGCCGGGGAGGCGAACGTGATCCACGCCGTGCCTTTGTGCGTCCCGAGCCGTTTGTTTATCGGCAGATCAATGTCGACGATCTTGCCATAGACGTCAAAGATCTCTTCGAGATGCACCGTCGTGACGTTCTTGGTCAGCTTGGTGATCCTGATGGTGTCTGCAGTGCTCGGCGTCGGCGAGCGAGACCTCGAGGGCGAGCGAGTGTAGCTCCGCGCGGGGGACGACGGCGAGCGAGGCATGCGAGCGACCGGGCTAGCGCGCGATGTACTGTGTCTGTCGAAGGCAAACGAGGAAAACAGAGCGTTAGTACAATCGTCTCATCTCGCCTTGTTTGAGAGGAGGGAGGTGGGGAGGCGGGTCATCGCGTCCTGGGCTCCAGAGCCGGGCGGACTGCTGGAGCGGATCCTCGTAAGAAAGATAGTTCCATCGCTCGACGTACCGACGGGGTACCGCCTTGACGTGGTGTCAGGGAGGAGACCGTCGACCGTCGTCGCTTGGTCGTCGCTCGTTCAAGTTGACATCCAACCTCTCGCTTCAATCAGCAGGCATCTGCTTAGCGGCAAGATGGCTGCCTCTGATGCTACGGACAAACAGTAAGTCTGCGCTTTTCGCCCAGCGGCTTGCGCGCTGCTTGTGGTCGATGCGTTTCTCACCGTCGTTCTCACTTCCGTTTCGCCAGAAATCACGACGGCATCGACAGTGCGCGCATCGGTTGGGCCTTCTTGTCGCAGGTGAGCCAACTCGCCTGACGCCGCTTTACGGCACGCTGGTCACCAAGCGGCGTAACGGAAGCTGACTCCTTTGGCCCCTCCTCGACCGATAGTACTATTCCTTCCTGAACAAGGACCCGGCTCGCCTCCACTGTTTCTACACGAAGCGCTCGACTCTGCTCCACAGTACCGAGGGCGAAGATGCGACGGCTTGCTACGGCCAACAGGTACGCACGAGTGACCCCCTCGAGTCATCGTGAACCGTGCTAGTGATCGCTGACCCTGGCACATGAATCGTCCCTGTAGGAGATCCACGCGAAAATCATGTCTCTCCAGTTTGAAGACTGCAAGGTCTACATCAGCAACGTCGACAGCCAGTCGTCTGCCGAAGGAGGGATCCTCGTCCAAGTCATCGGAGAAATGTCGAACGCGAACGGGCCGTGGCGCAAGTTTGCTCAGACTTTCTTCCTCGCCGGACAACACAACGGCTATTTCGTTCTGAACGATATCTGTCGATACATCAAAGAGGAAGGCGACGAGGGCACCGAGGCTTTCGTTCCTCCGCGTGCCGAGTCGTCGACGGCTGAAGTGCCCGCGAGCGCCCTGCCGCCAGCCGCCAGCGTCGAGAGCGTCTTGTTTGACGAGTCGCACTCATCGAAACGCGCGAGTCATGCGCAGCCTCCGCAGCCGGCCCAGCCTGCCGAGCCCGCCGAGTCGGAAACGCGCCCCGAGGACTCGTTCACGTTCCACTCTGACGTCCTGGCACCCGCGGCGGCGCTCAACGGCACGGCATTCGCCGCAAGTGAGACTCGTCCTGACCTGGAGGCGGAGGTTCCTGCTCTCACTGAGACGACACACGTCGCGGAGCAAGAAAACGCATCGCAAGCCGCCGTCGCCACGCCTGCCGAGAACGCTGCCCCGGAGATCGAAACTCCGGTGCCCGTAGAGGAGGAGGCGGTAGAACCCGCGCCGACCGCGGCTGCGACTGCGCCTCCAGCCCAAGCTACGCCTGCGCCTGTCGAGTCCGCGCCCGCCGAAACCGCTCCGGAGCCTGCCGGTCCGCAGTCTACCGCCCCCAGCGCTGCTGCGCCCTCGAGGACAGCCGGTGCGCCCTCTGCCGCGGCGCCTCCCTCTGCCCCTGCGGCACCGAAATCCTGGGCTAGCCTCGCAGCGGCGGGTTCGAACAAGTGGGGCAAGGTCACGAGCGAAACCAAGGGAGTCTCGGCTGCAGTTCCGCAGGTGGGTTTCCAAGGACGAACTTGCCAGCTATGCGGTCGAACTCATATCAACTCGACATCCTATAGGCCTCGCCCAGCACTGAGCGTGCCGCGCCCAGCACCGCCGGACAGGCCGCTGCGTCCCCGGCGCCCTTCACCGAAGCTGTCATGGCGGTCAAGACGCCGTCCTGTTTCGTCAAGGGAGTCGTGGAAGCTGTGACCGATCAGCTGCTCAAGGACACGCTCACGACCCGTTTCGGACCGCTCAAAGAACTCGACATCGTTCGCAGCGTGCGTTCAAATTTTTCCTTCTCACTGTCATGGCAATTGCTAACACCAACTCTTTTCCACGGCTGCAGAAAGCATGCGCGTTCATCGAGTTTGAAAAGTTGGACCACGCGCGCAAAGCGATCCAAGTGTCGATGCGCCCGTCCGAAGGCGGCGAAGGCGCAATCTTCATCAGCGCCGAGGGCGGCATGCAGCACCGCATCAACGTAGTCGAGCGCAAACCTCACGACCAGAGGCCAGTCTCGAAGCGCGGAGGAGGCGCGATGGGTGGCGCGGATCGCGGAGGCTTCCGCACCGCTGGCCCGACTCGTGACAGCGCCGAGAACGCTAGTCGCACCGGAAGGAATGGCGGCAGCGCAGGAGGTGCGCGCGGTGGCCGCGGTGGTGGAAGAGGAGGCGCGCGCGGGACTGGCGCTGCCCCCGGCAAGTGAAGTTCCACCACGCAAGTCTCCGTCGCTTGACCTCCCCCCAAAACCACGCGTGAACCGCGCATTCGCACCCTCTTCTGTGTAGACCCGTTGTTGACATCCTCCCCCGCGTTCCGCTTACGTCCTTTTGTCGTTCCGCCATCACTTTTTGGCCTCTTTTTGCCTGGAAGCCGCATTCTTCCCCTTTCCGCCTCGGGACTCTCGCGCCAGATTCGATCAGTTACGGAAACATTTGTACATAAACCTCTACGTGGAAGAGAGGAGGAGAAAGCGAGCTCGCAGGCGTCCAGAGCCACGGGTATCGATGCGTTGTGGCAGTATTGCGATCACGATCGCGCCTCGAGGTTGCGGTGGAGCTGCGGCTGCACTTGGATTACCCGTTCAAGCAGCTTCTTGACGACGTCGGCACTGTTCGCTTCGAAAGAGGCCTCGATCTGCTCGAGCGAGGCCTTTGTTGCCTTGTCGACTTCTACCTGAGACGACGACGAGTCTCCCGAATGCTGCATGCACCATCCCGAGCGGGTCAGCGCGACCGATCGCCCATATCATTGAGGAACGAGAGCGTGGTGGTGCGTCTTCCTCGTGTCGATGGCGGAACGCAGAGATCGCAGACAGTCGACACGCACCTGCTCCTCGAATTCGCGAAAGAGGGCGTCCTTCTTGGCCCGCAGCTGTTCGATCTCCTTGCTAGCCTCGCCGCGAGCGTCCTTCAACCGCTGATTGCGATCTGCAGTCGAGGAGCGGTGTCAGTTCTCGGGGACACCCGTTCTTGTGGGGGGGTGAGTGCGACGGCGGCAGTGATGGTCGCAGCAACCAGGGCTCACATTCACGCGCCTTGGCGACGATCTGCGAGGCCTCCTTCTCAGCGTCCAGCAGCGTAGCAATCCCTTGTGCTGTGCGAGGCGGTGTCGATCGTCAGCCGGAACGTCAGCGAGCAGATGAGGCGGGCAACTCGTACAGTTGGCAGACTGCGAAGCCAGGGCGGGTCAGCGCTGATCGTTTAGGCTCAGGAAAAGAGTTTGACTATACCATCTTCAGAGACGGGGGTGAACGCTGCGAGGAAAAGCGCACCGTCTCTCGAGATCTCGGATCTCGCTGCTCGTCTCGACGCTGCGGTGGTTCAACTCGCCAAGAACTCGCGAACAGCGAAAGCTATTCGGGGCGGCCGCAGGCATGTCATACTATTCAGCCGCCGGAACAGCAGCGAGCGCGGCACCGGGTCCGACTGCTATGCCCTCCGCCGCCGCCGCCTTGTCGTCTTCGCCGTCGCCGTCGTCCGACCTGGACCTCGTTGCAGCTCTCTCGGCGCCGAGTACTCAGCCTGCTCTCAAGGCCACTGGTCAGTCCGATCTTCTACCAGCTCGAGGCGAGGCTGACCGGTTCATCCCGCGCACAGCTGCAGCGCAGGCTGTCGACCCGCTTTCACGGCTCCTCCTCGGATCAGCGGAAGCCTCGGTCAAGAAAGTGGCACTGGCCGGGTTTGCCAGCGCATACCCGTTTCTCTTCCGATACGCGTGAGTATCCCCCCGGTCGACGGCACATTTCGCTGAGATGCGACTGATCACCTTGCTCTCAGATGTCAATCCGGCGATGCAGCGCACTGGACCCGGGTCAATGCCTTGAAGGCTGCCGTGCTCAACTCGTGGCGGAATGGAGCTATCGGAGAGAAGATTGGCGCCGTCAAGGTACTCCAGCGGATCATACAGACGCAGAGCGCTCCCGCATCATCCGACCCACGCGTGAGTCTCGGACCGTGGTCCGCTCTCTCGAACGAACGGTAGCAAGCGACTGACAAGATGCATGAATGCAGCTCGCACGATCTGCAGAACCCAACATCTCCCTCTGCCGCCCGAATCATCCTTTCCTCAAAGTCTCGATCCTCGAAGAGGAAGCCAACAAACTGCTGGAAGAATGCGTCACGACGCTCTTCACCTCTTCGGAACCTGACCTCGTCGCCGCCATCGTATCTTCGCTGGTCGCCCTCGTCAAAACCCGGCAACAGTTCGCGCAGCTCGTCGTCACGAGTTTGACCAACTGGTCTCCGGCTGCCATGGCGTCTCGCAGCGCAGCGCAAGTCAAGAGCGTCGAGAAAGTCGTCAGATTGTCTCTGCAGCACTTGGTCAAGTCAGCAATAGCTTTCGCCTCTTGAACCGCCTCGCGTGCTTTGCTGATCAGCAAGGTCGCCTTGACAGGACGCCTCACGGATCACCCTTTGCGACGCAGATCTCGGCGTTCCTGGCTCAGCAAGCCACGCGCATGGACAAGGCGGCGGAAGAGTCGAAACGCAAGGCCGAGGCCGAGGCCACGCGGAAACGACAAGCCTTGGCAGACCAGCTCCAGTCACAACAGCAGAACAAACGACGCCGACTCAACCCCACCAACGAAGTCGCCAGACTGTTTGCCGCGAGCAATCCCGAGGGACTTGTTCGTGTACAGTCCGTGTCAGCGCTTCCACACGCCGCGGTGGTCGACCTGCTCGTGTCCGCGCTCCAAGGAGTCGCTCCTTCCACCTTGACGGAAGCGATCTCTGTGAGTTCTGCAGCTGCCGCGATACCAGAGCTCAGGACGCTCACCCTTCGGCAATATAGGTTGTCAAGCGCGAGCTCGAGAGCGGCCCCTCTGCAACACCCTCGCGCGAGGGCACGCCGACGCTTTCAGGACCCGTCGTCGTCGATCCTTTGAAGCTCGATCTCGGCGCCGACGAGCTGGATATCAAGGCAGAAGTTCCGGTAGAGGCCACGGTAGGCTGTTTCCGCGCTCGAGGCCGATCGAACTCACCCGCCGGCACTGGACTGACCGCGTTTCGCTCGCAGCCCGCGGAAGACGACGAGGTCCATGCCCAGGTTCACGAGGTTGCCTTTGACGGCGATGGCCAGGACGCAGCAGTCTCGTTGGTCTCCGCCCCCTACGAGCTCACGCTACAAGCTCGCCAGGCGCTCGTCCTCTCCGCGCTGAAAAGGGTCTGCGCCGCCGGAGCCGACGGGGCGAATGCGGCCCTGTGGGCACCGCTCCTGTCCCGATTGATTTCTCGTGGCCTGGAGGACCCCGATGCTCCCGCCGAGAAGCGCGACGAGACAAGCGAGGACCTGCGCCGGCACCTTTTCTCCTTCATCACGGCTAATCTGCAAACACGGTGCGCTCGAGTCATAATGCTACCTGGGGAACCGCAGGCTCACCTATTTGCGCCTGTCCAGGACGGAGCTGGCCCGACTTTGGCTGAACGAGGAGTGGTTCGCTTCACGCTGTGCCGGCGTAGAGACCGTGAGTCAATTCCCTGAGACACTCGTCACACGTCAAGTCCCTGACGACGCTTCCAAGCCAGGACCGACCGTACGACCGTCTATTGCGCGACTTCCTCGAGCACATCAGCCACGTCTCCTCTGACAAGGACAAGCAGTTGCTCCAATTCCTCATGGACCTGCCGGAGATTCCTCGAGACGAAATCTATCGCCTCGAAGCCATGGCGACGAATACTGCACAGTGAGCTCTCACATTTGGGGCTGCGCGAGTGGAAGGGTGCTGATGAGACGCTTTCTTCCTGGACAGAATGCACCTCGGCTTCTCCACCCTGCGCGAGTTGGTAGTCATGAGGCCGTCAGTTCGGTACGCCGCATTAGACGTGCTTTTGGGTCTCTGCACCCACGCCGGTACGTCAAGTTACAGTCAGAAGACGATGCTGTGTATGCCCACTCTCTCTCTCTTCTTACAGACAAGCGATTCCGCAATGCGGCCATCACGACCGTGAAGAAATGGGTGCCGGACGTCCCGGATCTCAGCGACGTCATTCGAAACTTTGCGCTCTCGCTTCTTGCTCGACTCACGACTCACGACGAACCGGCAACCGACCATGCCGGTGGCGACGATGTCACTGCCGGGGCAGTCAACGGAGACGGCGAGGCGGACATGGCGACCGACGCCTCGCCGCCTGCATCTGAACCACCGGCCCTCTGCGCGCAAGTCCGAGACGGCGCTGTTGCCGGCAACTTCAATCCTCCGGCAACCTTGGAGGGCGTCACGCAAAACGTCGAGCTGCTCCTGGCTCTCTGCGTCAAAGACACCTCGCTGCTGCGACCGTAAGTCGCGGTGGTGCCTGGTGCTATAAACCGCCAGCGCCCACGAGCTGACGGCCGCTCTCTCTCTCTTGCAGACTCTTTGAGCAGTATGGCAACATGGCGCCTCCTGTTCGTGCGGCGATCGAGGAGCTCTACGTGCCTCTCATCCGCTCGCTCGGTCTCAAGCATCCCGGCGTCCTCGATCTCTTGGGCGACTTCCCCGAGGGCAGCGATAAGCTTGTGCTCAAGATGCTCGAGGTACTTGCAGCCAAGGCAAAGCTGCCGTCCGACATCCTCGCTTTGATCAAGCAGGTCGCAGCAAAACGGGATCTCGACTCGCAGTTCTACCTGCTCATCCTGCCCGAATGCCACAAGGTTTGTTTCGCGACGCATCCTGAGCGTGACCGATTCACTGAGACTGTCTCCTCCCATAGGACGAGATCGTGCGATATCTCCCGCGGGTCGTGGCCTTGCTCGACGGGACACCGCAGAAGAAGGCGGCGATTCGGTCGATCTTCCTCTCCGTCATTGCGCCGCCAGCACACTTCAGCTCGATCAACTCGCTGAGAACACGCAGCGATTCGCTTTCTCCGGTCGAGCTCATGCTCTTCCTGCATCAGCATGACAAGGAAATCGGGCTCAAGCACACGATCGAGGGTGAGAGGCTCTCATCGAACATTCCTCTTCCTGCGCACCGTGTTCTGACGAGAGGCGTGCGCCTTCGCGACAGCCATCTCAATCTGCTTCTCGATGTCCGACGGTTTCCGGCCCGAGGTTCTTGCGGCTTTCATGCAGCAGGTGGTCGATGCGCCGAAAATTCCTAACCTATTCATGCGCACGGTGAGCCCGCAGACTCTTTTAACGACGAGCTGCGGAATGATACTGATCGTTCGACTGCAGGTCATCCAAGCCGTCACGACGTACAAGTCGCTGCAGCCGTTCGTATCGACGACCCTTTTGTCGCGCCTCATCGGCAAGAAGATCTGGGAGGTCGGCCCTCTCTGGGAAGGTTTCATCCGTCTGGTGAAAGCGATCGCGCCGAATTCGTTCGCTGCACTCCTGCAACTGCCGCGGGAGCAGCTTCGTGAAGTCGTGCAGAAACAGCCGAGTTTGCGCGAACCGCTTCGGGAATACGTCACCAAAAGTGAGCACGCTGGTTCCCTAGTGGACAACGTGGGGCGCCGTGCTGACCACACACGAAATTGCTACAGAGGGCGGCACCAACAATGCTCGGACTGCCGCAGTTCTTGAGGCACTCGGCGATGACACGGCGCCGACGCAGAGCGGCAGTGCAGGTCGAAGTCTTTCAGGCACACCGACCCCCGCGTAGACCGTTTGCTTGGATAGCGTCGGTCTTGAAACCTCTCTCTTAATCTTACCGCGACGAGAAGCCTCAGGTGCTGCAGTTTCGGATAGGAAGGGGTCCCGAAAGAAACCATGCAAGCAAGGGTACTCTACAGGTTCAGACGACGACCAGTCGCTTTCTGCACGACTCTCTCCAGACGTTCACAAACCTGTCTGTAGCCCAGGCACCACAGCTCTGCCGTCGGATCCGCCTGGACGTCGGCGGGGAAAGTCTGCCGGATTAGACAATCCCACCAGCGGAGGATGTCGGCCGCCTGCGCAAGGTCATGGCCGCGCTCGCGTGAGGCGCACTTCTCGATATAGCGTCCGAGCGCGTCGAGGTCGTCGCGGTCGGGCGCTTGCTCGGCTGCCGTTTCCATCCACATCTCGATCCTGTCCAGGATTTCGAGTCGATCGGTCTGGCCTTGAAACCGCGGTGCTGGCCGCACAGAAACTGCCTTCACCGGGGGGCGATTGCGTCTTGACGCTTTGCCGAGAGGCGCGTCTCTCTTGCCTCGACTGCTCAGTGTGCGGTCGCCCGGGACGGTTCGCGCCTGACGAGCGTGGTGAAGAGCGATCTGTTCGAGTTGCGTCGCCTTTCCGAGCTCGCGGAATATCACGGGATCGTAATCCATCGCGACGATCTGCGAGTCTGTGGCCTCTGCAGGATATGGCGGAAGTGCGATGACTTCTGGCGCGCTCGTGTTTGGCCGGGCGGGCGGAGCGGTTTCGACGATCCGGCCGGTCTTGAGCTTGCGGGGCGGAGGCTTGCGACGACGGGCTTCATCGAGGATCTCGGCTTGTAAAACGCGGTCGAAAGTGCTGTACGCTTCTGGGTCGATATCGTAGTAACGCAGCTCCTCCGTCGTTACTTGCGACGCCGATTTGATGGGCACCTTCGCCGACCTCTTCGTCGGTCGGAACATGGAAGGGATGTACGGCTCTGTCGTCCGACCATTCGATTGAACTGAGCGGGAACGTAACCGACTGCGAGCCTCGGCTCGTGCGGGTGCAACGACAGCTTCGTCCTCACTCGAGTCACTCGTCAAAACGAGTGTTAAAGGGGACTTCGAGCTCGTGGATTTTTCGCTGTGCCCCGGCACGGCCGACTGTCGGGAGTCGCCAGCTGACTTCCGCTGATTATCGCTGGTCGAGGGTCGCGCGACCGACGGTTTGGCACCGGGAGGGTCGCTCGCGTTGCCAACCCCGCGCGGGCGGAAAGACAGCTTCGACTGGCCTCGTTCGTGCACGGTTTCGACAGAGAGACCGTCCTTTTCGAGTTTCGTGAGTTGGATGCCGATGCCTCGGAGTTCGTGGGGTGGCGCTGTCATGGAAGCCATCAGTCGCCAGGCGACTTCGCCGACAATGCCGCCGTCGTCGGTCGCTCCGCCGTTCGCGCCGGACAAGGTCGACGTTCGATTCTCTTGATTGACGTGCCCGTGGCCAAGAAACTTTGGCGTGTCGACGGGAGCGTCCGGGTGCCGTGTCATGACATGCAGGACGAGCTGCCGAGCTTTGAGTCCCGCCGTGCGCAGACGCTTTGCTGTCTCGTCGCCCAACTCCCTCACGAAACGCTGGAAATGGGAGAACATGAGCAGTCTGTGCTAGGCCATACCAGAGGACTTGTCTGCAGGCTTACCTCGACTTGATCGATTCTTCCCGGACCAAAACGGATTCCATAGTTGACCTCCGTCGAGACAGATTGGCGCAACTTTTGGGACTCCAGCTCGGAATCATCGACGCCGTACGCGAAAGCCGTGAATTTCTTGCTGTTGCCGCGGCCAATCGTTTCGGCGAGTTTGGCGGGTGGCGCCTGTCGGAGGTCTCGAATCGTCTTAATATCGAGTTCGTTCGAGAGTTTCGAACGGAGACTCCAGCCGATGCCAGGCAACGCGTCGACTTCGAGCGGGAGTAGGAACTCGTCGACGTCCTTGGGAAAGAGGTGAAAGATGGACGCAGGCTTAGCCTTCCGCATCGCGAGGCGCGCCAAGAGGATGTTGTGCGAGATGCCGATCGAGACCGGGCATCCAGTAGCGTCAAAGATCTCTTGCTTGACGCGTTTCGCGAGGTCGTACGCCGGATCCTGCTCGCGAAAAATGGTAGGCGGGACGACGACTTCGGCCAAGCACTCGTCCATCGAAACGACTTGAATGTAAGCGGCGTGGGAAAACAAGATGTCGTAAAACTTGAGCGTTATACTGCAGGGTCGAAGCCGGGTCAGCGATGGAGACTGAGCGGGTTCCAGCTGGAGTTACTGACCTCCGATAGAGATCAAACTCGAACGGCATGGTCTGGATGTCGGGGCAAAGCTCACGAGCGCGGCCGAGGCTGCATCGCATGGGTGCACAGGTTTAGTGTCGGCCTGTCTTGGCGTTCTCATCGTCTTCGTGAAAGGCTCACCTCATGCCGTTGCGCACGCCACTGGCACGCGCCTCGTAGGAACAGGAAGCAATCTCGCTCGTACTGCTGGCCGCTTCGCCCTTTCCTCGCGCGTGGCAGACCGCGACCGGTTTGCCTCTCAGCTCGGGGCGGGTAGTGAGGCCCGCGCTGACGAAGAAGCAATCGAAATCGACGTGGATGATGGTACGACCGTCGGAAGCGCCGCCGGTGAGCTTCTTGCTCCGGAGAGGAGGCGTCGTGCCGTGTTGTTTCGCCGCAATGATGTCCTTGAGCTCCTCCTTGAAGCTCGAGATCCAGTGGAGGCGAGACTGAGCGAAATAGCCGGCGAGGAAGTCGGGAGACGCCGACGTATGCTTGGCCAACCAGTCTTCGTCTTTGAGCAACGCCGCAGTGCGCTCGTTACGCTCGGTCGACGGCAGCCACGATCGCGTGACGCTCGTTGGCTTCGTCGGCGAATCGGTCGTCGCCGGCAATTTCGAAAGAGAGGGCTGCGCTTGCGCGGTGGGTTGAGCGAGCGCTTTAGGTGTTGATGACGACGAATGCTGCGGCGCTGAAGGGGCAACGTTCGTCCGCGCGAAGAAGGACTGCAGCGGGCCGGAGTTTTGGGCTTTCAAGGCGTCTCGAGCCAATCTCGCGCCTCGCTCCGCCAGCGATTCGTGAGTCTCGACGTTCTTGGATGCGGATTTCTCTGCGGGACGGGGAAAGTCCGGTCTTCTGTGGTGGTCCTCGCGAGGCACAGCCGATTCGCGTTTGCCGACGCCCATGCTGAAGAGACTGCGTTGTCCCGTCTGCGTCCCGAGTCGTGCCGCATCCTCGGCCGCGAGGGTACCTTCGACTGTACTGCTCGTATTCGCATCGGGCTTTGACGGAGCGAGAAGCGAGAATTCCCGCCAATCGAGCAGACGGCCTTGTTCGGCCGATTTGACGAGCCAGTCTGGCGTCGTCACTTTGTATTTGGCGAACTCTCGCCGCTTCGTCGGCGTCAGGTTGGTCGCGATGATGTGCGTGACGAGGCTCTTCTTGTCGAGGTACGGAACGTATTCGCCGCCGTGCCGAACGAGAAGTTCGGTGAGTTCGGGGAGGGTGATCGATTCGGTGAAGCCGTTGACCTGGAGGGGGGCGGGAGGTCAATGCGATGGGAGCTGATCTGATCAGGTGTCCTGAAGGGGACGACAGACTCACGTAGATGCGCAGGTTTTTGAAGATTTGCGGTCTCCCTTGGCCGTCCTCGAGCAGAGCTGCGTTCTGTACCTTGAGCTTGAGACGCTTGTTGTGCATGTATTTGCCCTGCGATACCGCACGAGTATCAGCATAGCTCGCAGCTCGTAGCTGAGCCTGGGTGCCTCTGCTGCCGAAGTTGAGCGATCCGCAACTTGGCCGAGAGCAGGGTCGCCGGACTCACAAACTCGCCAAACTTGACAGGCTCGTAGAAGGACTGGTCGCGATAGTCCGATGCTGCCTGGCCAGTCGCGTGTTCGCGTACAGTCTCGCCCGAGTCGCCACCGGTCGACAGCAGCAGTGACGACTGTCCATTGTCATCGCTGTCGAGGCCGTCAAGGGAGCCGCTGGCCGCGGCGGCAGCGGATGGCCTCGGGCGTTTGCGCGGTCGTTCTGACGCCATCAGTCCCTAGCCAGCATGAGCGCGGGTTCAAGTTCCGTGAGACCAAAGAGATGTCAAGTCGGTCGTCAAGGAGATGTCAACTGTTCCCGACTCGACCCAAGTTCAAAGAATATAGTCGATGAAACCAGCCAAGGTAAGAAGGTGGTATACAATACATGTAGCAAGAAGCAAATTCATCTAACGATAACCTAAAGAGCTGCACAAGTTCCGAAAACCCTCTATTTGATCCCCGAACCGGTCGACGACACGCTGCCCCAGCTAGCCACCCCCTGATACCTTCGTGCTCCGAGCCCACTGTATACTAGTACTCTGCCGTCCCATCATCATCCCCAGATCGATGTACCGAACGCAGCGGGCTTGGCTGAACCGCCCGCCGCTGACCCGTCGTGACTCGCCCTCCTCGCGCGCACATCAGCGCGTCGCTCGTTCGCCTCCGGCGCTCTCACGTCAGCCGACGCATCCTCTGGAAGCGCCGCCGGTGAGACGGCTCCCTCCGCCCATCCGAGTTCGCCGGCAGGCTCGGCGCCGCCCGGTAGTCGCAGCGCATCGAGCGCCTCGCCGACTTCGCGGACCGCGTCGACGCCCTCACTCGCTGCTTGCGAGTTTTGCTTCGGCCGCACGGCGTCATCCGACTTGGAGTGGCCACCGGCTCGAGGTCGAGCGGTCAACCGCGGCGAGAGTGGCGGCGCCGACGCTGACGCTGCCGTGGATGGCACGCCTGCACTGTTCGGCACCGATTCCTGCCGCCGAGGAGGTCTTTCACCGGCAGGAGATGTAGCAGGTCGAGCTCCGACAGGATCGACGATCGGCGGCGACGAGCCTTCGGCCTCCACTCGCGGGAAATAGCTCGGTTGGTCCGTCTCCGCGGCTTGAGGCTCGGCCGTAGACGACGCCTGTACCGAGTCGCCCTTACCCTGCTGGTGCGTGTCCGCTGCATGTGCATTCGGCGGCGCCATCGGTTCGTAGCCATACGCGGGCGGGAACATCGGATTGAATGCCTCGAAGCCGTGTCCGGGCGTGACAGCACCGCCAGGCGTCAAGCTGGACCACACGAGTGGTGGAGTACCAGGGAAGTACGGCGCTCCGGGCGAGAAAGGCGCGACTCCGACTCCGGGCGAGAACATGCCGTGCGGCACGAGCGGCGGCGTGGCTTGCGCGGCGAACGGTCCCGCACCTCCGAACGTGAACGCCGGCATGGAAGGCGTCATGCCTCCCGTGGCCAGAGGCGAGAATGGTCCCGGTCCTCCCGAGGTCGGCGTGCCGTTCAGCCCGAGTGCGGCAAAGGGCAGAGGCGGAGGCATCGCGATCCGAGAGGGCGCAGTCGAGTGATGATGCGTCCGCGAGAACGACGAAGTGCCGCCGAGGTCTTGCAAAAAGGGCGGCCTCCGTCGGGGCGTCGGGTGTGAGCGCTCTTCGGTTCCGCCGTTCGCTTGCGCAAGTTCGCTCCGAGTCGAATCATCACCAGCAGGCTGTCCCACGCTGCCGTGAGCGTTGTCGGCCGAGTCTCCAGAAGCGGTACCCGGACGAGACGATTCGTCGTGTCGCGACGGCGGCCGCGCGTGCATCACGTTCGAAAGCGGACTCGGTCCCGAAAAGTTGCCGGCGGCCGAGCCATTGCTGCCGAAAGAGGAGAAGTGCTCGTGCAAGGCGGGGCGATGCGGGAACGGTGCTGGCATCGACATGTTCGGGTAAGACGACTGGCCGTTAGCCGTCGCGTAGACCGGAGGTGGTGCCGGTCCTTGCGAAGGAGGCTGGTTGTTGACGCCGGCGCCCGCAAATTTGTCGAAGTGGACCTGCACGTCGCCGTGTGTCAGTCTCTGACTTCGAGAAGCGAGTGCATCGACCGGCTCACCTTGAGCATCCTGCCGTTGAATTCGTAGCCATTGAAGAGAGCGACTGCCCGTTCGGCGTCCTGCGGCGTGGCGAACAAGACACTGCCGAAGCCTCGACTTCGTCCATCTGGGCCTTGAGCGATATCGGCACGGAGGACGTTGCCCGCTCCGCGCATGAGATCTTTGAGCTCTTGCCACTGGCAATTGAACGGCAGATTGCCGATGAACAGATGCCGATTCTGGTACTGCAGTCCGCCCGCTCCCGGTGGCCCACCAGCGCCTGCGCCCGCTCCTCCCATGAGGTTAACGTAGCCGTTCAAGGCGATTGGCGGCGCCGACCCTGGCCGCGGGAGCCCGTTCGTGGCCGCCGCGAGCGAACTGTAATACGAGAGCATCCCTCCCGGAACGGCGTAACCCATCGGATGCATACTCAGCATCGGCATGTAGACAGGCTGCTGCTGCTGAGGCTGTTGCTGCTGCATCGCGAGCACTTGTTGCAGCTGCGGCGGCAAATCGTTCGTTGGCGGTGGGGGCGGCGGCGGGATCCGCCCCTGCTGCTCGTAAGGCAAAGGCTGAAGACGAGAAGGGAGAATCGAGTCGGATGCATAGCGATCGAGCCCTGAAGGACGGAACGAAGGCTGCTGATTGATGGGAAGCAGCTGACCCGACGACGGGGTCGGCGTCGCAGAGTGGTCGACGGGCGACGAGCGGTTCCTCGAATCCTGACTCGATGTTCGCGCGAGCAAAGTGGAAGTCGGAGCCGAGCCCTCTTCGCTGCCGGAACGTTGCAAAGGCTGGTTCCGCGCCGACAGCGCCGGACTCGCTTGCGCGGGCAGCTGCGGGGATGATCCGGCAGCGTGCCCGTTATGGGGTTGATTGAGCGGAGACGGGCTAGAGATAGATGGGGGGACGAGCGCCGGAGACCCGTTCGGCGGTGGCGGGAACGCCGTGCCAGGCTGAACGTAAGGAGGTGGCGGTGGCGGCATCGAGGGCGACTGACGCGCCATGGCCGCGGCCGCGACGGCACGCTGCTGTTGCTGGACATGCTCGATCTGCTTCTGATGTTGCTGGAGTGCCTGCTGCCGATTCGCCTCGGCGAGCGCGAGGGCACCGGTCGGATCTTGGGCATCGATCCGGACGTCGAGGACGCGAGTCTGCCAGGTGTAGCCGTGATAGGTTGCGATCGCCTTGGCGGCGTCTTCGGCTTTCGCAAAGAGGACGACTCCGAACCCCCTGCTCCGCCCGTCTGCCGGGTTGAGGGCGACGTCGGCGCGGAGGACGGTGCCGCATTTTCGCATGAGGTCCTTCTGTTGTCCAGTCCGGCGCAGGAGCAGGAGTGTCAGCGATCGCCAGTCGAAATAGCTCCAGCCATGTGTATTCAGCGCCACAGGAATATCGTGATAAGGGACGTACGAGGTCCTGCCAACGGACTCGGAACGGCAAATTGCTAACGAAGAGTTGGGTCCGTGTGTCGGCCGAGTTGTTGTTCGCAAACGGGGGCCCGTTCATGCCGTTGGCAGGGTTGAACGGCGCATAGCCGGGACCAGTCCGGAGCGGGAGGGTCGAGCTCGTCGAGTACGACGGCATCATCGGCGGGCGGTGATTTGGCGGCGCGAACCCGGCTCCTAATCCTGCGTGCATACCATTCGGCGGTGGCAGAGGCGGATACGGTCCGTTCATCTCGGGCACTCCTTCACTCCGTGACTCTGCCCGCGCGCCTCGGCCAGTGCTCGCGGTGTTTTAATAGTGGGGAGGCGGTGCCGTGCGAACTTGGCGAAGCAGGGCTCGGAGTCGGCGGCGATGGCTCCTTTCGGGGCGCCGACTTGGCGTGATTGCGCGGATCAGATCTCAGCAAGCTAGTGAGCGCCAGCTGCAGACTGCACGAGGTGCAAGCGAATGCCGAGCATCGACAGGTGATCGACATTCACGACTCGCAACCCGAGGCGCAAGTTCGGCTGCGCGCCCCACTTTGCAGCCTCCCCTCAGCTCAGCTGCTTCCGCGTGAGTCGCCTGCAAAATTTTCTCCGCCTGGAACAGCTCCCCTCCTCCTGCTGTGCCGTCGACCGACTCGGTGAGCGCGAATCAGAGGCGAGCATGTCGCTCCGGACACTGGCATCGCAGCTGTGGGCTCGCACTTCCTTCACGGCTGTCCCAACTCGCGCGTTTGCGTCGTCGGCCTGCTCGTGTGCCGCTTCGCCGCCTTCCGCCAACAACTCTTCGTCGCCGTCCGACTCGGTTACGGCACCGAGAGCGACCAAGGCTAGCCCGCCCGCCCGGCCACGGCAAGATCTCGCCCGGAGCGATGCCCGCTACCTCGCTTCGCTCGTCGGCTCCGACCTGTCGGCGTTCGATCCCGTGCTCGACGTCCACCCGGACAAGGCGAACCAGCATCTCCCACGGACCAAGCATGCCCACGCAGACGCGAGCGTGACCTGGTTCAACGACACTCCCGCCAACCGAGGGTACCAGCAACCGCGACCGCCGCCCGAGATGCTCGAGGGCCTCCCCGGCGAGGACGACGCCGTCGGTCACCTCGCCCAGTTGACCGACCTCTCGGCGGGAGAGATCCGCAACCTGTACCGCTTCCCGCTGGTCGTCAAGCGCGTCGTCACGATGAAGTCCAAAGGGAAGCAGCCGAGCTTGTACGCCCTCGTCGTCGTCGGGAACGGTCGCGGCCTCGTCGGCGTCGGCGAGGGCAAGGACGACGCCGCACCCAAGGCGGTTCAGAAGGCGTTCAACCAGGCAGTCCGATCGATGGACTATGTCGACCGGTACGAGGACCGGACCGTTTGGGGAACCATGCGATCAAACTTTGGTACTTGCAAGGTCGAGATGCGCTCCCGTCCCCCCGGTGCGTTGGCCCAGTCACACCAGGCCGTCAAACCCTGCGACGTACTGTACTGACTCGAATGCCCAATCTGCCGCAGGCTTCGGTCTCCGAGTGAACCCGCACATTCACCAGGTCGCCAAGGCCGCTGGCATCACCGACCTCTCGGCCAAGGTGTACGGCTCGCGGAATCCCGTCCGAGTCATCAAGCTCGCAGTCGCAATGCTGCACGGTGGCTCGAACCCAGTCGGTGCGTCCCCTTGGAGCAGCTTTCATTGCGTTCACTTGCCTTCCGTTTCCTACGGAAGTTCGATGTGATGGGACTGGTACTGACAATTCCCACCCGTGCGCCGTTACAGACATGGGCGGATTTGGCAAGGAAAAGGGACAGCGAAGGAACAAGAAGACGACTGGAATGGAGACGGCCGAGGCGATCGGTCGGGCACGAGGACGTCGCGCCGTCGATGTTTCGGCGTGACGCATTAGAGCAAGGTCCCACTGAGACGGCGTCCGGAGTGCATTTAGGCGCAAGCTCGCATATATCCTGTATTGCATACTTTCTTCTGGTTGCATGTTTAGGCGAGAGGAGCGTGCTGCGAGGATCGCCCGTCCGAGTCAGTCGTCTCTTTCGCTTCGCTCAACAGACCGCTTTCGCCTCTTTGCTCGGCATGGCTTCCAAGGGATCGTTAACGCAGACGCGAGTGGTCGTGCCTGCTCCTACGACCGTGTACGTCCAGAGCTCGCGATTGTGGGACGGCCATGCGCCCCACTCTCACCCAGACAGCAGCGACGTTCGTCACCCGAAATCTGCCACGGAGTTACTGATCCAGCGCTCACACAGTCGTGGTCAAGGCACCAAGCTCTACGCGACTCCGTCGGGCGACGCGATCGCCTACGGTGCTGGCCGCACCGCCGTCATCCGTTCGATCGGAGGACCGGATGCTCCGACGTCCGCTGCGACCAGCGAACCGCTCTTGTTTACGCACGCTCAACCCGTCACGGTCGTCCGCCCCTTGAGCGAGTACTACGCCGCGAGTGGGGACGCCGCCGGCAACGTCAAAGTGTGGGACACGGCGTCCGGCAACTACTCGCTCAAACTCGAGGCGAAACCGATCGCGCGCATCAACGACATCGCCGTCGATGGAGAAGGGCAGAGGATCATCGTCGTCGGGGAAGGCAAGAGCGCGTTCGGCGCGTCGTTCAGCCTCAGTACCGGCTCGTCCATTGGCGAGATATCGGGACACTCGAAAGTGGTCAACGCCGTTGCGATGCGGCCCGGTCGGCCCTTCAAAGCAGTGTGAGTGCCGTAACGTGACTGGGGAGGATCTCGATCTCGAAGGGATTTCCTAACGCAGTTTGGGACCCCGACAGAACGGGCTCGGACGACTTCTCCGTCTGCTTGCTCAACGGCGTCCCGTTCAAGTACGGATCGACGACGCGGCGCCACACTCGTTTCGTCCAGTCGCTCGCTTACGCTCCGGACGGCTCGGTCTTTGCCTCTGCTGGTTCCGACGGCCAAGTCTTCCTGTACGACGGAACCACCGCCGAAGACAAGGGCGCGTTCAATGACTCTGGCGCGGCCACCGCCCACGACAAGGGCGTCTTTGCCGTCTCGTTCAGTCGGGACGGCAAGAAGATCGCGACTAGCTCGGCGGACAAGTCTGTCAAGCTGTGGGATGTCGAGTCCCGGAAGATTGTGCAGACGTGGACCTTTGACGGCGACGAGGTCTTGCAGCAGCAGGTGGTACGTGCTCGCCTCCGTTCCTGCACCACTCCGCACTCATGCAAACGAGACCGCTGACATGCCGGTGTGCAGGGCAACACTTTCGCTGGCGAAGAGCTCGTCTCGCTCTCGTTCAGCGGCGACCTCAACATCCTCGACGTTCGTTCCTCGTCGCCGTCTCGAACTTTGTATGGTCACCAGAACCCGGTCACGGCTCTTTCGACCTCCCAACCCAACTACGACACCTTCTTCTCGGGTGATTCGGCCGGCCGGGTCCTCGCTACATCGGCAGAAGACGGGCTTCCGAAACCGGTCCAGGGGACTGGACACAAGGGTCTGGTGGTGGACATCGTTCCGACTCGGGCTGGACATTTTGTCTCGGCCGCGTATGACGACACGGTCAAGACCATTTCGAGAGAGTCTGGCTTTTCGTGCGTTTTCTCTCATCTGAGCGAGACGAATTCGACGTGACGAGCCTTGCTTGACGCATCCCATCATCTGACCGCGTCTATCTGGTTCTCGGTGAGCTGTGCAGCTCTTCTGTGGTCTCGGCTAGCGCCCAGCCACGCTCGCTCGCATCGGCCGCTCCCACTTCGGACGTCCTCGCCCTCGCCACGACGGCCGACGCCCAGCTCCTCTCCGCCGATGGCACCCAGCTCGTCTCCTCGCTCCCTCTCCCTTCTTCCTCCGGCAGTCCAACCTGCATCGCCGTCTCACCGTCGGGCAAACTCGCCGCCGTCGGCACCGACGATTCCAAAGTCTTCCTGTTTGAGCTCACGACAGACTCGAAGAAGAACGAGTTGAGGCACTCGATCGAGTTGAGGGCGCAGCCGACGGCGTTGGCGTTCCCGCCGGCGGATGAAGGAGGAGCCGGAGTCGTTGCGATTGGGTTGGCGACTGGCAAAGTCCCGCTGTACAGCATCGAAAGTGGCGAGATTGTCAACGCCCGGTGCGTTTTCGGGGGGGTTTCCCGCCTATTCCCTTTCTCTCTGGGATGTGTTTTACTCCCCGTCTTGACCCTGTGTAAACGGTCTTCTTACACCGGAAACTAACCCACAACTCTGTGTAACCCTTTTCCTTCCCCCGAACCCGAACGCAACGCAGCTGGTCCGACATCTCTGCCCGAGTCACCTCGCTCGCCTTCTCCCCCTCGGGTTCGCACCTCGCCGCTTCCTCGCTCGACGAATCGATCCGGATCTATAGCGTCAAGAGCCCTTCGACCATCCTCTCACTCAAGAACTTGTGCGTTGTTCACTTTGGCCTTCTTGATTCTTTCTCTCTCTCTTGTATCTGGCCGTTTCCCGCAGACGCACATCGTTCGTTAACTGTGAGCTGATGCACGAGTCTGCTTATTACAGGCACCGTGGAGGTGCCAACAAGGTGGTGTGGGCGGGAGAGGACCAGGTCGTCAGCGTTGGCGCGGACGGCATGATCCGCACCCTGCAGGTCAAGACGGTGGCGTAGAGGCTGCGGTCTCACGGACACCTGGAATCTATAGTAGTCTTTTCACCCAGGAAGCCCAATTCGGGAAGACATGGATGCATTTGCGCCGTGGATGGAAGAGATATTATCATGCCGCGAGACTGCGCCCGATCCCGCGCCAGCTCTTGACGACCCAGTCTGCAAACAGTCCCGCATTGTCCAGTTCCTTCCCGATCCGGCCGGTCCCTTCCAACAGCTGACGAGAGTATGCGATCGCGGCTTGGACGCGTTCTTGCGACGTCAACGCTGCTGATGGTGGAGGTGCGAGGAGCGAGAGTTCGGAGAGGGCGTAGACGGTGCCGAGTCGGAGCCGGAGCGAGTACCATTCTGTCTGTGCGTGGAGAAGATGATTGCACCCTTTGGCGCTGTCAGAAAACGCGTTCCGTCTCAAGGGGGAGGTGAACGCAGAGAGAAGGCAGGCGACCCAACCGGAACGCACCCCTTGGGCTTGACTGCCGCTTGCTTTCGCGAGGTCGTGTGCAATCTCGGCGACGTGGGAGAGGTGGCCGGTGATGTGCGGAACGGGCAGGGCGGCCGAGAGGTCCGAGAGGTAGGTCGATGTCGGCGCGTTCAAAAGGGCGAGAGCCTGGGTGGGGTGCGGAGTCAAGGTCAGGCTCGTCTCCTCTCTCGGTCTGTTTCAGTCTACGCACCTGTGGCAGCTTGTCGAGCAGGTCTTGGTTGTACTTGAGCCTGGCCTCGATGCCGAGCCTGTAAGCGGCTTCTTCCCCCTGGAACCGACTCTGGCTGACGATGTCGACCATGTCCTGTCGCCCCTGGACGAGCCACTCTTTGACCAAGGCACGTGCAGGCCCTGTCCTCTCCCTCCCCCTGCGGGCGGTCCCCTGTCCGCGGGCGAGGGCGACGAGTTGTTGCTTCGAGAGGGACTGCCTGCCGCCGTTCCCGAGGACGAGGAGCCCCTTGAGGGAGAAGGCGCCCGGCTCGGCGGCTGGCTCGCGTGCGGGCGGGGACGGGTAGAGGGCGTGGAGGGTGTGCTCGGTGAGTGTAGGGTCTTGGTGGAGGAAGGCGCCGGCGGTGAAGCCGTGCTGGTGGACGTGCGGGAGGGCGGCGCGGGCGAGCTGGCGCGTCAAGGCGACTCGGTTGGTGGCCATCCTTCGCGCTCTCGCTCTGGGAATATAGTCCTCTGCCTGTCTAAGAGTCGAGTTGCTCGTGATCGGCGCGTTTCTTCTGCTTCCGCGTGAGATGCGATGATGTCTCTCTCTCTCTCTGACAAGGCTATAGCGATACCCTGCACTGCACAGCTACATAGAAGGTAGCACGGCGTGGACAGGATGGCGACTAAGGATCGGCCCATCAGGGTCGCTATCGTCGGAACTGGGTCAGTCCGCACCATTCTCTCTCCGATCCGCAGCTGCAAACTGACAAAGTCTTGCCGTCCCTCTATAGCCTCGCCGGCCTGTCGACAGCCTACTTGCTCTCAGAATGTAAAGCATCAGACGCGGCAGGACGGCCTCTCAAAGTCCAAGTCCACTTGCTCGATCGAGTGCGTTCATCCCTCTCCTCTTCGTCCGCGGCGGCACCCCTCCGCTAACAACCTCAAATCCTGCAGAGCGACTCTATTGGAATGGACACGGCATCACTCTCGATCAAGTCAGATACCGACGAGACATTCAGAGTCGACGTGCCGATGCGATCCATCAACGGAGGCGAGTCTGCCCTTCTCCTCCTTTCTCTCCAGGCTAAACTCGCGCCAACCCACCCTCCTTTGTGCTCGCGCAGGTACTCACGGAAGAGTCCGAAAGCTGTACCAGCATCTCGGCGTACCCCTCGTCCCATCCGACTTTTCCTACTCGTTCTCGCGCCTCTCTTCCTCGCCGCCGCCGCCACCACCACCGCCCCCAGCTCGCCCCGATGCCGTCGACGCTTCCGACCAAGAAGTGGAGGAGACAGACGAGCCGCCAACGCCTCCCCCCGCCTACTCGGAAGCGACCGAGTCGTCGAGGCCGCCTTCCCGCAGCGCAGATTCCGATTCCGATTCCCATGCGGCTCAGAAACCTGCTGCTGCTCCAGCTCGACCTTTCCAGACAACCTCCCTCATTTACCAAGGCGCCTCGGGGCTGCGCTGGCCTCCTCTCTCCCTCCCTTCTCACTTTCACTCTTCATCAACCTCCCTCGGCGAAAAGGTCGCCTACCTCGCCGAGACGGCTTTCCTCGCCCTCTCCTACTTGTACCTCCTCGCCCTCGCCTTTTTCTACGTCTCGCTTGGATTCTCCCGACCCGCTTCGACGACGACGAGGAACCAGTCCCGCACCTCCTTCTTTGAGCGGTTCGGAATTGTCAATGCGGCGGCGGTGCCGCTTGAAGAGTTTTGCGAGAAGCACAGGGTCCCGCGACAGATGGTCGACAAGGTGCTGATTCCGCTCATGGCGGCGGTTGCGACGGTCGGAGTGGACCAGGCGCGCGGGATGCCGACCGGCGAAGTCCTCGGTGCGTAAAGGCGCCTTCCTCCTCAAGAGAATCTTTCGACGGTGCTCACCTCGCCTGACACTTTGACCTGATCCTCTTGTTGAACCTTTCGATTGTACGCACAGACTACATCGTCGACACGTTTGCTCACTCTCACTACGTCACCGACCCGTCCGTCGGCGTGCGCGGCATTGTCCGCCGCCTGGTCGCTCCCGTCCCTCCCGCGCAGATCCACCTCGGGATCGAAATCACACGCATCGAAGCCCTTGTCGCACAACCGGACGCGGCCTACCGGGTTCATTACCGCCGCCAAGATTCGGACAGTTCGGCAGGGCTTCGCTCGCTCGAGGTTGATCACGTCGTTTTCGCGACTCAGGCAGATCAGGCGGCGCGACTTCTCTCCACGCTGGGTTCCTCTAGCTCGACGGCGACGACGGGGGCGACGGGAGAGGCAGGAGACTCGCTCCGACAGGAAGCGATCGAAGCGCTGCGGGCGTTCACCTACGTGCGCACCCTCGTCGTCACGCACCGGGATCATTCGGTCCTACCCGCCGACGACAAGGATAGGCGCGACCTGAACCTGGCCGTGTTTGAGGAGCCAGAGTCGTTCCCGGCTGGCGGGTCTTCGTCGGTGGTAGAGCAGCAGCAGCAACACTGGGACGAATCGCTCGACTATCTCCCGCCTTCTTCGGTCCAGACGACGCACATCATCTCGCCTATCCGGGCGCGGCGACCGCGGCGGGATGCGGGCTCGAGAGCAGTGAACGCTTCTCCCGCCGCCGCCGCCGCCGCCGCTGCAGTCCTACAGACGACGAACCCGATCGTTCCAATCGACGCGAAGCACATCCTCTCGTCGACGTGGTTCTCACGCGCGTTCGCGACCGCCCAATCGCAAGCCATCCTCGGCCGCTTCCTCCTCTCGTCGACTCCCTCCCCCTCTCCCTCCGCCTCTCCCTCTCTCTCCTCGTCCACCGCTTCTTCTTCTTGTTCTTCCTCTCCATCATCGCTTCAAGGTCGAGCTCTCGGTCATCCCCAATCGGACTCGTCCACCACAACGGGGGGTATCTGGTTCGTCGGCTCGTACGTCGCGACCGGGTTCCCGCTCTTGGAGGGGTGCGTCAGCAGCGCCGAGAACGTCGTCCGCGCCTTGGTGCGGCAAGAACGGGCCACCTTTGACGGCCCGTGGCTCTTTTAGACGGCCAAGTCTTAGAACCCAGAGTAATAGTCGTGTAGAAACTATATGAAGGAAGATGTGTAGATTAATCAGAGAAAGCTCGATCTGTTGTAGAACTTGCACAATGGTTAGCTCATCAACGTGCATCCTCAACGTGCACCCTAGACCCTTCCTAGCTTTGCAGCACTGCTCCCGAACCCGAAGAAGCACCCGTATCCTTGCTTCTAGTCAGAACCAGTTGAGGGAGAGAACGCGCGCTCTTGTCTTAAGTTCCCAGGACGCTCTGTGGTGACAACGTGTTCTGTTGCCCTACTTGGTCCCCGCCAACGCGGCATCTGCACTCCTCGAGCTCGGCAGTCCCCCCGTGCTCCGTTCCGGACCCGCACCCGCACCGGCGCCGGAGATTCCATCTTGCTGCATCGTCGGACCCGCCGAGCGAGGACCTCCGAGGCCGGCAACGCCGCCGCCTGACGAGCCATTGGTTGTCGTCATGGTCAGCAAGGGTCCAGGTCGCAACGACGCCGGGCTGACTGCGACGCTCAGATCAGGTTTGCCGAGACTGCCGGGATGGCCAGGAGTGGGGATCGGGGTGGTGGTGGTGCTCTGCGACGTGCTGACGCTAGCATCCCCTGCCCCTGCCACCGCCGCCGCATAAGGATGAACGGGAGGCGCCAACGATGTCGAACTTGAGATCGGACTTGTCAAGGTCGTCAAGGACGGGACGGAACCGCTCGAGCCGGCTGTATTCGAACTCGGGACGGTCGGAGTGGCCGGCGTACTCGGCGCCGTCGTCGCACCGTCCGTTGGGGGATGGCCCGTCGCAGTCGACGAAGTAGAAGAAGCCGCGAGTGCCGTCTTGTTCGCTCGACCGCAGAACCAACTCGGCAACCAACCACGACCGCCGTCCTCCTTGATCGCGTAACTCCAATGGTTGTACCGCTTCAAGATCCGCAACGGCTGCCCCTTGCGCACCTCGAGCTCGCCCGATCCGCGCGGGGAATAGTCCATCAAGGCGACGCCGGGGGTCGAAACTGAAACGACCAAAGAAGGCGGGATCGGGACGGATGCGGCGTTGCCGTGAGCCGAAGAATCTGCTGCTGCTGCTGCATCCGCGGGGAGAAGCGACAACGGCGGGACCGAGGTCTCGAGTAGGCAGCCTGCCGGTACCCAAGCCGACTTGCGCGCTGGCCGGTGCCGGTCCGGATTCGGCGAGGTGGCAGAAGTCGTCGGAGTTTGATCGCGGTGTACGACCCACCACCCTTTCGTCTTGGAGAGGATGACGAATGCTGCAGCGGAGACGTTGAGGCGTCAGTATCGCAGCAGCCAACATCATTGAGATACTCGAACGGCTCACTATCGCCCACAGCCACGTCGAATTCGTCCCTAGAGAAATCGAAAGCGCGATCAGTTACTACCCACACGCTGACGGATTCGCGCCAGGAGAGAGACAAAACTTACTCCCGCTCGGCGAGATACGGATAGATCGCAATGCAGTAGCCTTGGTTGGCACTCTTGGCCGCCCGGTCGTCACGTCGGTCTCCCTCAACGGCGTCACCCTCCTCGCCTCCTCCGCCAGCTTTCGCAACCGGCAACAACACCGGCGGGTGATGCAACCTCGTCGGGCGCGCGTTCGGCGCCAACCCGTTCGCGGGAGGCGTGGTCACCGCCGCCGCCGCCCCGGTTGCAGTCGCCGACCCGTCTCGATTGACGCCCATCAAACTGCGCTCGACTCCATCCCCGATCCCAGGCGGACGCTTGTCCCGCCTCGCGGCATGCTTCGCACTCGCGACGGCGATCGGACTCTTGATGTCCTTGATGTGACGGAGCATAAAGACGGGGTTGTCGTTCGACTCTTTGAGTTTCTGGAAGAGCAAGAGCGGCTTCTCGTCGTACGCCAGACACCGTTCCGTGTTGCCGTAGCAGATGAAGAGCGCGTAGAGGCGCCAGTCGTCGTTGATCTTGTACTTTTTGAGCGCGGCGGGGAGGACCTTGTAGCACGGGTCTTCGACCGTGACGCGAAAAGATCGGTACGGGTTGTCGGCCGCCGCGGCCCCGGTCGACACCTCGCGGTGCCGACGATCGCCACCGCCACCACCACTCGCGGGGGAGAGGCCGGACGCAGCACCCGGTGCATCGTGCGGGCTCGAGTTGATCCGAGCGGAAGAGGACAACAGGGACGATCCGGTCGCCGCGTTGGCTGAGGAGGAGACGGGGGCGCCGTTCGCGGCTGCGGCTGAATCGGGCGGGACGAGCATCTGCGCGGTCGGGCTCGTTGGGGTCGAGACTCCGTTGATGCTGATCTCGGCGGGGTGCAGGTGATGGTGGTCGTTTGCGACCTGCGCTTGTTGATGCGGCTGCTGCTGCTGATACGGGAGCGCGAAGCCTTGTTGATGTTGCTGCTGCTGCTGCTGTTGTTGTTGGTGCATGTCGCCGCCCTGTCGCGGGGATTCGACGACTGGACTGTTGGGAGAATCTGGGAGATGCGGATGAGAAGAAGGCGGGATCGCGAGCGACGAGGAGATGTTGACGGGAGGAGGGTTGCGAGGTCGAGATGGCGTCGAGGACGAGCGCGACAGCGTCGAGACGTTTGAGAGCGGGTGCGCGAACGAAGCTGAAGTCGGCGAGCGCAGGTTCTGTCGAGGCTGTCCCTGAGGGGGAAGTAAAGGGGCAAGCGTGAGGCAGGAGCGCGAGGAGTGAGAGCGTGCAGAACTGACCCACCTTGACACCGAGATTCGCTCGCGCCAGGTTGAGGCTCTCGTCCCGGAGCGAGTTCAGGGCCGAATGCAGATTGAGCACCTCGTATTCGAGCAAGCGGATCCGGTCATCTGTCGTCACGGCAGAGTTGTTCAGAACATATCGGACACAGCAGGAGTTTACCGGCGCCGGCAAACACACCTCGCTCCCCGAGTAGGTTGATGACTTGCTGCGTATGCAGCTGTACGTCGGTCGTAAAGTCCTCGGCTGCCCATCATCGCAAGAGCGAGAGTCAGCGATCTCCCCACTCGGAAAGGACGAGAGCCCCCGACTCGGGAGATTCGACGACGCACACGGCGGGACATAGTGGCCTTCCTCTATGGGAATGTTCTGAGCGACTTTGAGGTCGTACACGGTCTTGAGGATGGCGAGTCGCTGGCCGACGGAATGGACGCCGACGTCTTTCAGCGCGGCGTGGTCGAGATGGACGAGGACGTCGCCCGTGATGCCGTGCTCTGCGCGGTACGCTCAAGGATACGTCAGCTAGGTCCTTGGAAGCGAGTCTGGCAGAAGGGAACGGACCGTGCAGCTGCTCGTGATAGTGAGGGTAGCCGAGGTCAGTCCACAGCTGGTGGACGCCGTCCGCGTCGAGCGAGAGCAGGTCCGTAGCGTAGGGGGCATCGCCCTTGCCCTGCAAGTCGAGCATGCACAGTCTCCCGCTCGAGACGGTTCACAGTGAAAGGTCAACTTGCTGGCAGAAGAAGAACAACGTTCGCAACTTCGCACATTTGCAAAGCATTCCGATATCTCCAGCTACACGCGGGTCTTATCATCTTCTACGATGCCAGCTCGGATTCCGAGCGCACGTTTCAGGACGCAGGGCTCCTCGAAAAGTACTCGAGTACTCTTGCTGTCCCCACCACCGGATCTTTCGGTCACCGGGTAAAGTCAGTATCCACACAACGTTAGCACGGATGTGAGTTGTAGCATCGAGCATGGTAGCGAGGAGCTCGGCAAGAGTCGACGGCCTGGCGCAGGAAAGAAAGGTTTCGGTGCGAACTCGATGATCCGGGGCCGTCCTGCCCCTTCACGCTTGTGAATCCCGACCGACAGGAAAAGAAAAAAAGGGTGCACTACCAGGTGCATGCGGACCACCTCGCGAGAGCGTTGGAGCGTCAAGCGCAGAACTTGAAAGGTCCCGGGAGCTTTGTCTCTTCTGGTGTCGCCAAACAGTTCGACTGCGCGGGACGGCAACGCGTAGCGACAAAAGCTTGTGTGAGCCGAAGTAAATCTGTTGTTGGAAGCTGGCGCTCAGAACGTGTCGGGTGATCTAGACCCGGCCCCTCTCGCGCCGAGCAAGTCGGAGGGAGCCTGGGGGACCAAGACGCGACAAGGAGCGGTCATGCGGTACCGATAGCGTCTTTGGTTGCCATGAGCTCGAGCGGCGAACAGGCGAGATCCAGATGGACGTGATTCAGCATCTCGCCAGCTCAGCTCGAGCGAGAAGCTAGGTGATGAGTGGACGTCAACTTTAACGGAGCGGGAGGTGGGTGAGAGCAAGCGGCGGAGCGCGATCGGGAGAAGCAGCCGCATGCTAGTCATCGGCGATCGCGACAGATGAGCCAGGCAGCCTGACAGATCAGGAGAGCTGAGCAGGGCGATGTGAGTGAGTGAGTGGTCGCAGCGAGAGAGACGAGTCGTTCACCTGGCTGCACCCGTTCACTCGCTCGCTCGCGTAAAGCAAAGGACAGGATGAAGTTGGTCAGGTAGGGCAGCCCTTTCCCCTTCTAGAGATACAGCCGACCACGCAGCCCCAGGCCGCCAACATCCTCAACATGTCACCCCTCACCAACGAACCGACACTCGCTCCCATCTCTCGACTCGACTCGATGCGGGCTATGGCCCCTGGATTGGGTTACTATGCGGGACTAGATCCTCTTGGCGCGTAAACCCCCGCAGTGGGCGACGAGGGGATCACATCGACCACCGAACGGCCACCGTTCGTCGCGAAACAGACAGGGGGACTATGCGCCGGGACCATACAGACGGAAACGCCCGAGCTAGGCTGCGTGACAATGATCCTGACCAACTCGCTTCTGTACCGCTTCCCCCCGTCTCTCTGCCGTTTCCTCGACCAGGTTCTTGGTCAGTCACTCCGCACTCTCGCACACGACCTGCACACACGCAGCATTCGACTAACCGCCACGAACATGGACACAACCGCAGATGAAGCTCAACAATGAGACGGTCACGATCGAACTCAAGAACGGAACGACCGTGAACGGGACCATCACGGGTACGTCCGGCCGTCCGGCTCGTCTCTCTCGCCTCGAACTGGCTGGCCATTGTGTTGTTCCAGCGATCGTGCGATTTCTTTGTGACTGACTGTCTTTGCTCTCCTCCTCTCCGTCGATGACCCATGTCGTTCAACCACTCGCTCCGTGTCTTGCGCCCCCGCCCCTCTCGCGCGTACCACCACCACCACCACCACCACCACCACCGTCGTCGTCGTCCGTGTGTGTGTGTGTGTGTGTGCGCGCGAACCCGCAGGTGTCGATCCTTCGATGAACACGCACCTGAAAAAGGTCAAGATGACCGTTCGCGGGCGCGAACCGCAGGCGCTCGACTCGCTCGCGATCCGCGGCAACAACGTCCGGTACTTTATCCTGCCCGACTCGCTCCCGCTCGATACCCTCTTGATCGACGATGCCCCGAAACCCAAGAAGAAGCGCGATGTGCGTTCTCTCTTTCTCTCCTGAAGACGGCCGTGCACCGTTTTTAGAGACCCGCCCGTTTCGAAGGCACTGACGCTTTCCTTTGCTGGCCTCACGCACTCGACAGGGAGCTGCAGCGAGGGGTGGCGCTCGTGGCGGTGCTCGTGGTGGTCCGGACCGAGGACGCGGACGCGGACGAGGCCGGGGTGGACGCGGTCGGGGCATCTAAGAGGGCGAGCGGCGGATCCTTGTTTTCTCGCTCTTGCCCACGGTTTTTTCCCCTCTTTTGCTTTTCTTTTCACCCGTGAAATGCTCTTTGTACTATAGCACCATTCGTGAGCGATACACTGCAAGAGACAGAGAGAGTGGTTGATTCTGATGTTGCAGTTCAAGGTGGAGCGAGAACACCGCCACTCTTCGACACATTCCGCCACCGGGCTAGCTGACCAAGAAGCGCCGACCAGACAGAGAGACAGAGGCCACACACCCGCTACAGCTTGTCTCTGCCCACCGTACGCGCCAACTCGACCCCCGCTGTCCTCGCTCCGCTCAGTCATCGGCCCGCTTCGCCCCCGCTTCACCCGCACACGCCGCCTGCTCGCTCTAGAGGACAAGCTCCGAACGAGATGAGTGACGCAGAACTCGAACTCTCGAGCGACTACGACGAGGACTATGCAGACTTTGACGATGATGACATGGCCGGCAAGTCCTTCTCCTTCCCTCCGCTCGACTGCCCCGAGCGAGCGCTGACCTCTCCTCCTGACGATGACACGCAAACAGACCTCACCTCGGAAGCCGGCTCCGTGTCGGACTCGGGCTTCTCGCCCTTCGGGACCTCGACTCCCGCGTCCACCTCGCTCGCCAACCACAACAACGGCGGCACGTCGTCGTCCCTCTCGGCCGCCGTCAAGGGCAAAGGTCGCGCCTCGCTCGGAGTCGGGGGAATGGGCGGCGAGGAACTGTACGGGCAGGTCGAGTACCGCGTCCTGAGCCTCGAACAGATCGAGGAGGAACAAAGGCGCAACATTGCCTATGTCGAGGACATGCTCAAACTCAAGGTCAGTTCGGCCCAAGGTCTAATGTTCCTCCAGCCTTTTGAGCGCCTCTGCCGCCCGTGTCAGGGCTTCCTGCACATGTCCGCGATCACGCCGTGAGCCCGCTGCTGACTCTCAAATTATCGCAACCTTGGACCCCCCTCTTGCAGCCCGAATCGGCCGCCGTCCTGTTGCGCTACTTTGCGTGGAAGAAGGAGAAGCTCGTCGAGACCTACATGGAGGACGCCGAAGGAACTCTCGCACGAGCAGGCATTCACGAGGGCGGCGCGCAACCGAGACTGAAGCGCGTTCGAGGGTTCACGTGCGAAGTCTGCTACAACGACGAGACGCAAGAGACGCTCGCTCTGAGTTGCGATCACCGATGTGAGCATTTCTCCCTCCTCCTCTGAACCGTCGCGACGGGAAAGACTGAGACCTCTCATGCCATCCTCCTCCTCCCTCCCCAGACTGCAAGGACTGCTACTCGCAGTACCTCACGAGCAAGATCATGGACGAGAGCGAGTCGCGGCGGATCGAGTG